>OVBJ01002734.1:0-15806 GCA_900406535.1 Noccaea bulbosa
GAACAACTCGATGAGGACCCACTAACAGAAGAAGATCATGATCAAAACGACCTCGGAACCTACCACTTCTAGGTTAGTTTGGCTTTGAATACTTTGATTTATTTATTTTGTTATTGTCATAGTCATTGACGATCCACGAGACGTCTTTGCTTTCTTTCCTTCTTTGCTTTCACTTGTTTCTCTTTACTTTGCGCATGTCTACGGACAAACTTCTTAATAACAGACTTTTCTACATATGAGTATTTACGAATTCTCAAGTTTATGTCGTCACTCGCATTGAGACCAACGCTATATACACAACTAGTGACAGACGAAGTCATAGNAAAAAAAAAAAAAAACAAAGGGCATTGCCTCCTCACAATAGAACAACGACGACAGTCGACATTTCTTTAAAAAAAAAAACTATAGGCACTACCTCATGACCAAAGTATGAGGTACGACCTCAACGAAGTACGAGGTACAACCTCAAATTGACCATGGTCACTAAGAAAACCATGATTGCTACAAAGCAAAGGAAATGTGAAACCTCCTAAAGCATAATAGATAGAAACACAAAAGTTATTTACAAAGGAACAGAGAACCAACTCCTCATAAAATAAAGAGGTACATCCTCAATAAATAAATAGCGACGACAGTCGCTGACAAATAAGTTAGAGGTATGACCTCCACATCTTATGATGACAAGTCATAATCTAATAAATAAAGAGTCACAAACTCAAGCGACAGCTACGACGTTTGCTACTAAATAAATTAAGAGGTACGACCTCCACACGCTACGACACTAAGTCATTATTTGATAAAAAAAGAGGCACGACCTCCACCTCCATTGACGACAAGTCATAGGTATACAGATAGAGAGGTACGTCCTTAATATATAACGACGACAGTCGCTAACAATTATATAAGAGGCACGACCTCCAAATTGTTGTGACTCTTAGTCAATACCTAAAAACAAAGAAGCATAACCTCAACAACAATCTTTGCTAAAAGAATCATGAGTTACAACCTCCTCGAAAGAATGACGAGCAGACTCGTTCATCATCGACTGACCAACTGGTGCAAACAACATGCTCGTTCATCATCGACTGACAAACTCAAATAGATTCCTTATAAGGACATATCATTGATCAATAGTCCTCTCAACAAAGTTCCAAACGAATAACCAACGACGAACATATAAGCGTGTTTTGTACTTGCTATTTTTTGTTAGGTCCTACGAGACCAAGACCAACTAATAGTAAAGAGGAGCTCCATCAAAGTTATGTATTTGCTTCTAATGTAATATCTTAATAGAGAAGCATCTACTAACAACGTGAAAAGAAAAGAGGCAACCACTCCAAAAGACGAAAAGAGAGAAAATCACAAATAAACATGTTCGTCGCCGGTCAACTTCTACATGAACAACCAAGACAACCACATAATTGATGTTGGTCGCTTTTCAATAAAACCATTTATTAAGCTCCATTTAGAAAGAGTTTATTAAGATAAAAGTGTCAAAAAGAAGGAAAAGCGATCAGTCTGTCGTTCCTTACTTTTCGAAGAGTCCCAGGTGGATACAAACAGTTTTGATGTGTCGACCGGTGGAGGTGCTTTAGCTGCATTACGAGCTGCCAATGAGGATGATACGGAGGAGGATCTCATGATCATACCCAGTGATGTTCCGCCCAGCTCCAACGTTTTATCGAAAAGTGTCGCTACAGCGAACGACAATGCATGTCCTCCCCGAGTTTCAAAGACGAAGACTGTCACTGGCGACCTATTTTCTACTATTGATCTTTCAGATGTACTTGTCGACCTACAACAAAAGCAAAACTTGCTGTCATTCAACAAAAGCAGAGTTTGCTGTCGTGTCTAAGGATAACAAGCGTCTCAACACCATCTCCAATAAGGCGAAGGCAAACCTCGTCTCAGAGAAGGAGCGATATGAAAATGACATGGCTAAGAAAGAGGATGAAATCTTTTCCTTGAAAGCCAATCATGATCAGCAAATAGCCACTATGAAATCCGCAGAGAACAAGCTAATAGTCTCCATTTTACCTCATAGTTAATCAAATGGAAATTTTACTTCGAAATGGAGAAGACGGTGATGAAGTGGAGTGACCTAATCGGTCACTGAGCTACATTGGGCTGAAGCTAAAAATAAATTTTGTATTGGGCTCGTCTTTTTGGGTTTGTAGCCCAATTTCAGCAATATGGGACCACGTGTTAAGACCCACATCGAGAGACAAAGTTTCAAGAAGAAAAACAAAAAAAATGAGCAAGACGCTTATACGTCTCATATTTTAACCAGCCCCACGTGGGTATGCAATGTCTCTCTTACTTTGATATTTCCACATGAGTAAAGACAAACAAGCGTCTGTCACTCGACATTTAGAAAAGGGGAAACCTCGAGCGAGAGATCGACGAACGGCATGAAAAGAAATCGATGTACCAACTCCAAAAAATTGAAGGATATCGACATCTACCAAAAGGCCTACTTTCGCAATTGACATCCTTGAACAAACGACTGACGGTTTATAAGAAGTATTACTCTACAAATTCTCAATGAGAAATTGAAGCGTAGGGGGCAAGTTGTTGGGTGAAATAAATTCACAAGCCGGTCGCTCGTTAAACTCTATTATAAGTTAGAAATGCGATCGACTGACGACCGATTGACTGGTCACTCCTACTTTATTTGCCTAAAAGACCTTGAGCATCGACAGTATCTACGTAATAAGAGAGCGACCGACCGACCATGCTCATTAATAGTGACACTACAAGAAAACAGGCATTTTGCAACGACGAAATACGTTGTAAAATCGTTGGTAATGGGCCTTTACATCAGATTTGCATCGAATTCCAAATCGTCGGTAAGCGATCGTCGTTAATGAGGAATCGTCGTAAAATCATCGTTAACAAGCGATGAAAAATGTTCGTCGTTAATTCGTCGCAAATTTTCGTCGTTAATTCGTCGCATATTTTCGTCGTTAAACCGTCGGATATGTCACGACGAATTTACGAGGACTGTAAACGCGTCGGTAACCTTACGACGAATTTACGAGGCCGCTAAAATTACGTCGGTAATGCGAAGCAAAATGTACATCGGAAAAACGACGAAAGAAAAAGTCGGCAACTAATCGTCGTTAAATCGGCGGTACATTACCGACGATATACCGTCGGAATGGTAACAGTTGTATAAATATAAACACCCAACATTTCGTGGGTAATTAGTTGCAATATTTTTGTCGTTAAATCGTTGGTATTTTGCGTTGATTTAGCGACGACAACCGTTATTATACTATTTATTATTCACCTCGAATTTACGACGAATTGTTTAATAGATTTAAAAAAAAACGAAAATAATATTAAAAAGAAATTCGGAAATATTTCACAATTTTAAAAAAATTCGAAAATATTTTACAAATCAAAATCTGGGAGACCTATGCGAGCTGCTTGAGCTGCCGAAGCTGCAAAAACCACCGTTTCCCGTTGCTCATCTGTAAGCTCTTCCTATAAAAAACAAAAAGATTACACATTAAAATCAAACAAAATATTAATTTTACTAACTAAACAAACGAAATCAATTTTAAAATTAATTTTCAATAATCCCTAACTAACAATTTTACTAACTAAACAAAATAATATAATTTCTTCTCTAAATTCCAAATATAATTATGATGTTATCTAAATGGAAATTAGACTAAATAATAAATAACATAAACAAAATAAAATTAATTAATTTAATTAAAATTAACCTCAATGAGATGAGAGGGAGGGAGATCGGAGATGAGAGGGAGAGTGCGACGGCCGGAAATGAGAGGGAGAGAGTGGTAGCCGGAGATGAGAGGGAGAGAGTGGTGGCGGCCGGAGATGAGAGGGAGAAAGTGGTGGCCGGAGATGAGAAGGAGAGAGCGGTGGCGGCCGGATATGAGTGGGAGAGAGTGATGGCCGGAGATGAAAGGGAGAGAGTGATGGCCGGATAGTTTAAGGTTTGAGAGAGGGAGTGTGAGATGCGAGGAAGAGAGAAGGAAGAAGGAAGTGATATATATTATCCCGTATCGTCGCTAATTCGTCGCTAATTTTTTCGCGAAAATTTTACTCTCCCGCACGCGGGAAATAAATAACACTGGCATTACCCGCCAAAGGAACTGACTGGGTCACCAACGCAGTATGCACACTCTGAGCTGCACTCCCGTCTGATTCCTCCTGCTCTCCACGACCACGACCCCGGCCTCCACGGCCTCCAACTCTGCCCCCACGGGCAGCACCTCTGCCACCTCGGAGAGCTGCTCTGCCCCCACGAGCGGCCGGACCGTCACCACGGCCACCAACACGACCACCACGGCCTCTAGCACCACGACCTCTCGCAACGCCGTCCATCTCACTAAAAACGGAAAAGAGTTGTGATACTAAAACAAAAAACCAAAACAACACACAAAACTCACCGCAGAATCGCCTGAAGTCCGAAGAGTATGACACTAAACTATCAACCTAGCACGTCCTAAAACCGTCTAGGCTCTGATACCAAAATGAAACAACCAAGCTTTTTTTTTTTTTTTTTTTTTTTTTTTTTTAANAAAGAGATGCGTGAGTATTTTATAAATACCCAGTGAGACGATCATCTTATCTACAGGCCATTTACGCAATATCTAGACCATTTTAAGTTTTTTAATAATTTCCACGATTTAACAGATGTTTTTCATAATTAAATATCTCCAAAAATAATAATTAAATAATTCTCAAATTAAATAATAATATTAATTAATTATTAAATTCGAAAATAATTAATTAAACCAAATAAATCTAATAACCGGATTAAACCATTTGTATTTCAATTCCAATTGAATTAAGTTGAACCGATCGCAAACCGGCCTGTGTCGACCGACACCAGCTTGGTTTCGATCGACACATGACCACTTTGTGTCGACCGACACCAGATTGATGTCGATCGACACCTGTTCGACAGGTCGATCCCAAAAGAGACAAATCGCCCAAAAACACGTAAAACTCAATTAAATCACCACCAACACGATTCAACACACATATATTCACGAAATCATCACATAACCTCATCAAACACTCAAGAACAAACAGATCTAACAAACCAAAATTTCTCATCTATCAATCACGGACCTACAGTCACGCACTCACCTTGATTTTGGATTGAAGGAGAAAAAGAGGGAAGAACAAGCAAGAATCAACACGCAGGAACTCCAAAAACTCTCCAAAAACAACCAACTTCTCCAAAATCGCCTAAAACACTTGTTGTCTCGAAAAACGAGCCTCTAAAACGCGGCTGAGACTTTTATTCGCGACACTTAGGACTATATCGCCCAAACCAACGAAAACCGGACAACTCAAAACAAACCCGAAATTGGATTTTGGACCAGTGTTGATCGACACTAAGGTAGTGTCGATCGACACCAAAGAAGAATCACGATTCTTTGGTTTACGGATGTTACAAGATTGTAGTGTATATATACCCAGTTTATTGCAGACTTGGATAATTGGTTCACCTCTGATTTTTAAGAGAAAAGGAAAAGCATATGACGAGTCAATTTCATTGTTATTGTGCATGTCTTGGTGTAACTATTCTTATTTCTATTTGTTTGTAACAAGTGTAACAATATTTTAGTTGTGTTGCGGTATAGAGCCCAATAGAATTAAAGTTTAGGTACAAATTTCGTCAAATATTTTCACTAACATTTTCTTATAAAATAGTTTGCGGTCATTTTGAGCAATCTTTGTTTAAGAAAAAAGGTGTTGTTTTACATTTTAAATTCAAATACTTGATTAAAGTAGGTAATATTTTCTTTTTATAACACATGGTAAATCTCAGACTTATAAAAAAACTCAAACTAATTTTTAGAGAAGGTGCAGCCACGGATAGAACTATAGAACTTTCTCCGAATATTCAACTAATTTTTAGAGAAGATGCAGCCACGGATAGAACTATAGAACTTTCTCCGAATATTCAAATAGATTGAAAGCAAGAGTGGATCTTTTTGACCAACATAATAACTTCTCCACATCAAAGTCAAAACCACTAAACCAAAAATAAATTTTATTAACCAAAGAGAGAAAATGGTATAGATTTTATTTGGAAAACAGTAACACATATTTTTAATGATAAATGCGAAAAATAACATTACATTTCTCTGTATATAACTTTATATTTTACCATTTAATATTTTTAAAAGCTCTAACTAAAAAAATCACATTCATGGAATCGCAGAAGTCTGAACAAACTATGCCCATGTGAACTTCACATTCACATCTCGGAAACGAAACTTCGTTTCCCGATATTTATAATTGAGTAGTAATTATATATAACCGTAACCGTATATAAAGTATAGATTACTTGAGTACACGTGCATGGTAAAAGAAAAAAGAAACTGTGAAAGAAATCGGTTGGCCAGAGAGGGGACATAGTGCTATGAGTAAATAAGATTTGAGATGTACGACTTCAAAACGAGTCAAAACAAAATAATTATAATATATAATGGGTTATTATCATCTTCAACTTTCACAAAAGAACTAGTAATTAAGAGGAAGAGAACTGTGGAGGATCAGAACAAATTTTGCTTTCGTTGGCTTCAGGTGCAAGACGCATGAAGTCCACATGAATAAAAAAACGTGGCTCGTCTTATGTATTTATCCATCCATATGATTCGTTGTATTTTCTCCGCTAGGAAATCAAAAACGATGATTTTTGTTCTTCTCAACAAAACTCATATTATTACATCATTACGGCGAAAGTAATAAAAGCAGTTATGAATGAAATTAATTTTTGCCGACATGCGAACATGTAGAAGATTGCGGCCCGATAAGGCGACATGTGCAAATCTATATGATAAGACTTGAATCTTTCATCACAAGATTTTGGCCTATCTTCTTCCTTCGATTATTATTTCTCCTGATGTGGTTTATCACTTCACTATTAGCATGTGTGAATCTGTGTGACGGTATATTATAAATATTCGAGATTCCTAATCAAAATATTTTACAATCACTTTTTATCTTATTGTATAGTACACCTCTCTATTCTTATGAGAGTACTACAATATAAAATAACTTGCTATTTTACCATCCAGATAATATAACTAAAAATCGGTATGGACCACATATATCAACAGACTGAACACTCGCAATACTTATTGCCAAACAAGTTAAATGTTATGTAGCAATCGTTTGTATGTTTTAGCAGAAACCAAGGCTCATGTTCACATGTCTTTAAACAACTATTTGTTCGAAAAAAAATTTTTGTTCAAAAATACAAGTATTTTTCTACTATTAATACATATTTTACTTTTGTGAATTATTGTGTGACCAATTACATTTTTATTGGTTCGATTTAATTTATATATTAAATAATACTTTATTAAAAAAGTAATTTTCCTAATTTTTACTTTTGTCTAAAACTATTTACATAATGGATTGAGGGAGTACCGTATAGTCTTGTTGCCAATCTCCATCAACAACACTTTTTCCAGGTTTTCAATGGTCATATCTGAATCATCTACCACATCTTATTCCAAACAAAATTAAGTTTATATTTGTAATCAAGAAATTCCGCCCTAGAATTATAAATTATAAATGTTTTTGTTTTTTTGTATTAGGGAGTAGGGACTGCAACATGGTTCCTCGTGTTCTATGTAACTTTTGCAGCTAGCTTAAATAGAATGGTGTAAAAGGGTCGTGGTCCAGTGGTAAAAGGGTTACTGTGATTTCTGCTATCTGGATTCGAGTCACCTTAACCATTCGGCATTCGGAATGCATTAAATGGTAAGAATATGTGGACTGTTATGGACTTCGTGAAATTAGTTTTTAGGCCTAGAAAACTTTTGGATAAAAAATTAGTTTTTAGGCCTAGAAAACTTTTAGATTATCCACAGCTACCAAAAAGGAAAATAAAAAATAATGGTGTAAATGTAAATGGGTTGGCGGGTAATAATAGGACTTTCTTTTCTCAGTTGAAATTTCGTAAGAATAACCGTCCGGAAGGACGCCAGTCAACGTATTTATAATCTTTACAAATACAAGTAACATCAATTAATTTAAAAACTTCAAATGGTAAAAAAATACATAAGCAATGATTTAAAAATCAATAATTTAACCTGTTACGTCAAAGGGGTGATACCATTATACCCCACTAATTTGATAGTAAATTGATTCATTATGCACGTTATGGACGAAAGTCAGACATGATTTGATAAATAGCTTCTTCATTTGGTAATGTATTTTAAAAATTCATAGAAATCTCAATCGCTTGGATTTACCAAATATAGACCATATCCATGATTCCAAATCATCAACTTGAACATTTCACTCTCCAGGAGAAGACACATTTACATTTGACAATTCGAGTTATGCGACTTTCGATGCTTTGTTCGTTTTATACTTTTATAGATTCGAATAGACCCATACTATACCAAAGTAGTTTTTATTTGTGTTGTCACTATTTTTGTTTATAGAAGGCGCTAAAATATTTATTATCAAAGTATTAAATTGTTCCTTGAAGTATACATATTACTATTTAATCAATAATTTATTAGCGTGATTTTCACTATTTTCCTCAATTTTTTTCGGAAGTAAAGTCCCGCAGGAGCTGAGGATAACGCTTAAAAATGCATTGGAGATCTCAAAGGAGGGACAATGAGAACATATTTAGGTCTACCAAAAAAGATTTAGGGCTCTAAGAAACAGGTTTTCGCCTACATACAAGACAGATTAAGTAAACGGGTAAACTCATGGTCGTCCAAGCTCCTCTCAAAGGGAGGTAAAGAAGTCCTCATCAAATCCGTAGCTCAAGCTTTACCTACTTACGTCATGTCTTGCTTTCTACTTCCTCAAGGGATTATTAAAAAAATTCAGAGTGCTATCTCCAATTTCTGGTGGAGTAATAAACATGACAACCGCGGACTCCATTGGATAGCTTGGGATAAAATTTGTGTCCCTCTTGAGAAAGGTGGTTTAGGCTTTCGGGATCTAAAAAACTTCAATCTCGCACTACTTGCGAAACAACTTTGGAGACTTATCGACTTTCCGTCATCACTTTTGGCGCGTGTTTTAAAAGGCAGATATTACAGGAATACATCTCAGCTAGAAGTAGAGAGATCCAATAACCCGTCTTATGGATGGTCGAGCATCATGGCCGCAAAAGAACTTCTGTGCTTGGGGCTAAGAAAATCGATAGGAACGGGAGAAAACACTCGAGTTTGGACAGATCACTGGATACCGTGTATCCCACCGCGTCCACTCTTGGACTGCGGAATGTATCAAGATCCCCTCTTATTGGTAGCTGACCTAATTGACCCCCGCTCGAAGGAATGGAGATTAGACAAGATGACAGACATCATGGATCTAGAAGATATCACACTTGCGCTACGCCTCAAACCAAGTCAAACAAAACGCACAGATGGCTTCTGTTGGGCGTATACAAAATCTGGACAATATACGGTTAAATCGGGTTACGAACTAGCCATGGAGCGGAAAAACTCTCTCGCACCACAACAGTTCATACAACCCAGTACAGACCTTTTGAAAAACAAAATATGGTCTGAGAAAGCCCCCCGTAAGATAAAGCACTTTATTTGGCAAGCACTCAATGGGTGTGTATCAGTCCGAAGCCGACTCGTCGATCGACATTGTGGTTCTGATCGGTCATGCCCGAGATGTGGAGATACAAATGAAACAATTAATCATCTTTTGTTTGAATGCCCATCTGCTATACACATTTGGACGCTAGCAAACCTCCCATTCATTCTGGGGTCTTTCCCGAGTAGTGCTTTGTTTACCAACCTTGACCACCTTATGTGGCATGCAAAAGAAAGCGGAGTGCCAGAAAAGACTCTTGTGGTTTTTCCATGGATTCTATGGTACATATGGAAAGCTAGAAATGACAAGGTGTTCAATGGTAAAGATGTTTCGCCTCTTGTTTTCTTCAGCCTAGCGAGAGCAGAAACGGATGCCTGGATGACGGCACAAATCGTCGCGGAGGCTCTAGACGAAGAACCAACCTCAACCGGAACCAACACACAGACGAGAGAAGTCGTGTTCCCACGCTGCCAGGTAGATGCATCGTGGACTCATGACGATACTGTCTTTGGTACAGGTTTGGCTCTAGATATTAAGGAAAACATAACTATTACGGGACTTGGTGCGAGCGCACAGGTCATATCACCACTTCACGCAGAGCTCGGTGCTCTGACATGGGCAATGAAAGAGATCAGGCAGATGAGACTAGCCTCCATGAGGTTCGAAACAGACAGCCTACAACTCGTCAAGCTCATAGAAAACGATGAAGATTGGCCTTCTTTGGCCTCTGAATTTGAAGATTTTTATCTTATTCGTGATACTTTCAGTTCTTTTATTTTATCTTTTATCCCACGTACACAAAATGTCCGAGCCGATGCACTCTCTAAAGAGGCACGAGCTCGAGGTCAGTCTTTCTCCCATGTACAATCTTTGCCAAGTCTGGTAGCCTCAAGAGCTACCCGATTTGTACCTCTTTAATAATAGATGGAGTTTTTGCTGTAAAAAAAAAAGAAGGAGCTAAAGTCTTGATTAAATTGTTCATTAAAGTATATATATTACTATTTAGTCAATAATAAGTATATATATTACTCTTTATTATCAAAGTGAATAAATTGTTCCATAGAATCTTAATATGATTATTTATAGTTTGAAGATAGCATGGTGATTATTCACACAATACTACAATAGCATTTGTTTTGCAAAAAATAAAAAAAATTTCTGATACACTTCCCTTTAATCTTTATTTACAATTTTGAACTTGGTGGTCGACTCATGTCCTTGTTATGCTGGAAGACTATATCTTGATTTCTTCCCATATTTTGTAACTAACGGAGAATGAAAAATTCTCTAATCCTCTTTTTTGTTCCAAATTCTCTTATATCCTCTTTATATTTTCTAAGTCGATGGACCTTGCCTTGCTTTCCATTTTCTTCCTTGCATATCTGACTCTGTTTAAATGTAATATGACCAAACCCAATATCCATCAATTATATTTGAACTATAGTTATCTCTTACAAACATTTCTTCGTGGAGGTGGGATCTAGTGTGCTTCCAATAATCTATGGAACATGAATGAATTTAGAGAAAAAGGCAGAGATGAAACTGAACTGAAGTCTTCATGATGGCTACGAAGAAAGTTGATCTCACGGGGAGCATATTGGTAACAAAGGCAGTCTTAGTTTTTTTTTCTTTTCTTTTTGTTACTTTCTCGTTTGACTTCAAGTTTAGAGCCAGAATTCTTTTTTTACAAAAGATTATCAGCAAAGAACCTTTACAGACTAACGGAAAATCAAACAGTGTGCATTGTGTCAAAAGAGAAATAAATTTTAAAGGAGAATTCGACATAAAGAAATACCAAAACAGAAAAAGCATAAAGTCAAGGTTTATAGTAAACTTTGAATTCAATACATGAAAGTATGAAACACTACCACATTAGCAAAATGATCAAAATCTCAATTTTCGTTGCTCTATTTATGCTTGAACAACTCGCAAGTAATCTAAACATTAGATGCATTTAAGCTTTGAGACAGTTTCAACTTTTAAACAACATTCCAACAAAACAACATTATTGCTACCACCAACCTAAAGTATTGTATGATCATCATATTCAGCATTAATATCTATTGTCTAGAACTCTGCATAAATTCAACCATAAGCTCTGAAAATCTTATTACACATATAGATCATGATTACCGATTAAGATAACTCCCGAATGGAATAAACGTAGTGAATATGCTGGTACCATCAGGAATATCTAACGAACCTCAATGCATGCAATATGATAATTCAATACAAAGATAAAAATTTAGCATGTTTCCTCGTGATGATAACCACTTATGTAGCATATTTCCTCGTGATGATAAACAATAAACCATGAGATGCCATGATCATTTGAAGTTGTATACTAAATTTTTCATTAATGGACCATGCAAATATTTTCCTATTTCCATCATAGTCGTCGGTATCTAACCATGATGAACTGAGGGCATAAGGAGCGAGGTTAAAACAATATCTGCTCATCCCAAAAATGTTATATGCCTTGTAAAGTAGCTATATTTCCTCTCTTAATCAAGGACTTCCAAGAACTGAATCAGTGAATCATCATACAACCAAGGTAAAATAAAGAATTGGGAACTGGGAAGTAAATTTACCTACTGAAGAAGGAGGCTTAAGAGTGATCTCTCCAACTCGGATGGTCTGTTGAGGATCAAACTAATATAATATCTGTGTGACCATATTGACTTTGTCATATAGGCGAAATAAAGAAGATACGAAGACTTTGTGTAATAAGTTTTGATTAGTAATAACAAATGAACTAAAAGATGCATCTTTAACACTGGTATGAAATGTAGCACTGATCATCCTACATAACCATGTGAGTCTATATAAAGATATGTAGTCATCTTGTGTCACTGCCTAAATACATATGTTATCAATACACACGGGTAGACTATCATCATCTTTGGCATGTGCGAGTAATAGCATATATAACTAAACATACTGACAATTTAACTGTAGGCTTGCCAGGGATAAGACTTAGCTTAACATGAGAACGAGAAGGAAAAGGCTGTGTTATGCATAAAATTTTGACAGACGAACAATTCTCTTGCCTCCGACATGGCTGCAAATAAGAAGTCTTTGCAAAACAATAAAAAAATATAATAAAATAACATTCATATAAATATAGAGACCAACAAATAAGAAAAATTAGTAGGTTCGTTGTTAGACGTAATGGTTAGAACTATTGCAAAGAGCAAGGTCTTCAAGATAGCTTATGCCTTTGATGTATATGAAAAATGAGAAGAAAAATCTTCCTTCGATTAGATGCAGAAACACCCAAATGAAATTACTGAAACTAATTCTTTTAATGAAATTACTGAAACACCAAAATGAAATTACATGATTTTGGGGGAAGATTATGGTAAAATGATCATTCTTTGAATGACATATTTCTCTGAACCAAGGCCATGAGCACTCGATCAACTCACCGTAACAGTCCCATAGATTACCAAAATACTTTTATCTTCACATTTCAATGTTGTTTGACACAGAATGCTCAGATTATTCAGGCAGTTCTGCAAACTAAATAAATTACATTAATAACTGACCAAAAGTAACAAATCTATTGAGATAATTTGAAACAATAATGCAAGAACGTGATTTTTATACTACCGCCACTTTAAACCAACCATTCTATAAATCATGCTTATTGAAGAAGTTGTAAATGTTCTCATCACATGTTTACAATAATGGTGTGGCACATGAAAATTTGGGAAATTCCATCACTACCGCTTCCGCTTTGTCTTGTCTCTTTTGTTATCGGTCCTTGCGAGGGTTTCCCTCCGATGATTCCTTCGTCTAGCTTATGCCTTGATTCGATAAAGGTGCCTTCAACATTTGAAAAATTGATCCTCCAACCTCATGAAATTGTACTTATTCCATGGGTTTCCTCCTTAGGGATCATTTGTGTGGAAGTACTTCGAGTGAATCTGCTGTCTTCTAAATGAAAAGGCAAACGTCGAATTTTACCTTATAGAGGCTGTTCAAACACTTTTTACAGCCACATAAAAGAGAGAATCCCATCGCCAATGTTGTGGCTACCACTCTTAAGTAATCAATCTCTAATCTATCAAGACTCTCATCATTGAAACAACCAAGCCTTTTTTTTTTAATATTTATCAATGCGGAAATTCTCGAAAGAAATCAATAAATAATAAACCAAATAACCAGTTCAACCAATAAACCAATAAAACAATAACTCTAGCAACCTAACACTAGGTTTGCAATATCAGATAACTTAAACAATAAAACATCCTAAACATCCTCATCCTCTTCCAGCCTCATTCCGCGGTTGAACATTTCTGTTACCTGCATCACATTGGAATAGAGATGCGTAAGTATTATCATAAATACTTAGTGAGTGGATCATCCTGTCTACAGGCCATGTACGTCCAATACCAGACAATACATCAACAATAAACAACAATCATCAAGACAGCAATAATCGAACTCAACAAACTCGTCAAACACAATAGTGTCGATCAACACCCCCACCGGTGTCGATCGATGCCAGCTCAGTGTCGACCGACACCACAAAGGGTGTCGACCGACACCACAAGGGGTGTCGAACGACACCACAAGGGGTGTCGAACGACACTCACCCCTACAGTGTCGATCGACACCACGAGTGGTGTCGCTCGACACTCCCCCGACACTTCGAAACCAAAAGCTACGAATCAACACCAAATTCTCAGATAAGCACGATTTAGGGGTTTTCAACGTTCCAAAGTGAATCAAACTCAACAATACACGAAGAACAGCTCAAGAACACAACTATAAACACAAAACCACGAAATCTCTTGTGAAGAACGGACCTACAGTCACGCACTCACCTTGAAAAGGGTTGAAAGAGGGAAAGGAGATGAAAGCAAGGAAGAACAGCCACATATCTTCTCCAGAAACTCAGAAATCGCCCATAATCTCCTCCCTTTGCTCTGAAACTTGATTTCTCTAAAAAGTGAACTCTGAAACGCGGCTACAGTGTTTTTGTCGCGTGAATAGGGTATCCATCGCCTAAACCGACAAAATCAGCTCACTTAAATCAAACCGGTCGATTTTTCCTGAAACTGGTGTCGATCGACACCCTTCCTTGGTGTCGGTCGACACCCCTCGACCAAACCAAAACCCAATTCCCAAATCGATTCGATCGACTTAAACCGGAAATCAATTACGATAACCGGTGTCGATCGACACACCTTCTGGTGTCGATCGACACTAGTCATTTAAGATATTTTTACACATTTTCTTCGAAGTGAAATGAACCTTAGACCGATTGTACAACAATCAAACAAGAACATGTACAATCAATCCTTAATCCACACCCCAAAGAGCGTATGTAATCTACTCCTAAACCCCTAATGCCGTCCGATACCATTTCTAAAATAACTTTCTGGTTCACGGATGTTANAAAGGAGTTTTCTTCAATTATTTACTCTAAACGCCTCTAAATAACTCAATGGATGCAATATGACTATGAAGATCTGCACAGAACCACCCAAAAGATAAGACCTCCAAATCTTGAGCGCAAAAGCCACTGCTCCCAACTCAAGATCATGAGTAGGGCGGTTACGCTCACTACCCTGCAACTGCCTCGAAGCATAGGCAATCACACTTCCCTCCTGCATCAAGACACAACCAAGACCAATGCCTGAAGCATCTGTATACACCAAATAAGGCTTCCCCGGATCAGGTAACGCCAACACTGGTGTACTAGTAAACATCTCCTTGAGCTTCTCGAAGCTCTCCTCGCACTCCTGCGACCACATAAATGGCACATCCTTCCCAGTCAACCTCATCATCGGCTGAGACATACTAGCAAAGCCTCTGAAGAACCTCCTATAGTAGCCTGCCAAACCAAAAAACTCCTGATCTCTGTAGCACTACTAGGTCTAGGCCAATCCCTGATAGCCTCAATCTTAGCCGGATCCACAGAAACTCCCTCTGCAGAAACAATGTGGCCAAGAAAACCCATCTCTCTCTGCCAAAAGTTGCACTTGCTCAACTTAGCAAACAACTTCTGTTCCCAAAGCTTCTCCAAAACAAGCCTTAAATGTGTCGCATGCTCCTCTGGACTCTTCGAATACACCAAAATGTCATCAATGAAGATAATGACAAACACATCCAGAAACTCTCTGAACACGTCGTTCATCGACCTCATAAATGCCGCTGGTGCATTAGTTAAACCAAAAGGCATGACTGCAAACTCAAAATGTCCATACCTAGTCCTGAAC
>OVBJ01002735.1:0-15785 GCA_900406535.1 Noccaea bulbosa
TAGGAATTTTGTGCAAGAGTTGTGAGGCTGCCTGGTACCAGCCAATATTGTGTCGGATAGAGATCTGAGTTTTACTTTGTGTTTCGCCTCAGAGTTTAGAGGGCGTTTCAGACAGAGATGGGCACTAAGGTGTGTGAATACGGTTTATCTTACAGTTAGAGGGGTAGTCAGCGAGGATTACCCAGACTTCTAAAGTTTTGTTTGGGTTGCGTGTGTGGTTTGAGATGGCCATTTGACTGGTCATTTGTGCCTGGTAGTGATGCCACAACAAAAGTTATCAGGCGAGTTGTTGGGCCTGGCTTCGTGTGAGGTTTGTTTGGGGAGCCATGTAAGTTGTCTATATGCGGGACCCAAGTGGGGAGCACAGCACTTATGGAGTTATTTTTGTTCAGGAAATGGCAAGGAAGGTCTGTGTTTTGAGATTGAACATAAAAATGACTCAAGTTATGCAGAGGAGTTACGCCGTTGCGCGGAGACGAAAGTCTGAGTTTTAGGATTTAGAGTTAGAGTGTATCTCAAGATGGCTATGTGGAGAGATCTTAACAGGTTCGTAGTAGAGATCAAGTTGAGTGCGCGGTTTGTGGTTCCGTTCTGGTGGTCGAATGAGTTGGGCCAGTGGCGTATCAGCTTGAGTTACTTGTGTTTTTTTAGTGTTTTTGGTAAGGTGTTGCACTATATGATGTTGGGGAATGTCTTTATCCTTCAGAGGAGTTAATGGCTAAGATTTCGGGGAATCTTAGGCCAGACTTGACGGTTTTTGCGAGGATTCTCGAGAGGAGAGTCAAGGTTCTACGGAACAAGAAAGTGTCGTTGTGAGAGTCTTTTGGGACTGTAGCAGTTTAAAGAATGCAAACTTGAGGCAAGGATGAAGTTGGATTTCAGAAAGTGTTCGACTAGTAGGTCGATGAGTTAGTTCTTCATCTTTGTGGTTTCGGTTGGTTAGCCTTGGGCTATGTGGTTGTTTTGGTTTATGTATTTTCGTTCGTGGTACGAAATACATTGTTGGAGATTTATAAGATGAAGTTTTCCTTATAAATCAAGGTTCAGATGTTACGGGTTGTGTTGACCAATTTTGGGTCATGATACAGTTCTAGTCGGTTATGTTATAGGCGTTTCGTTTATTACTCTGTACATTTAGGAGATTGTTTTCTCTTGCAGACCTATCTGTGATGGTGGGTGCTCGGATGGGTGGTGGCGGACTTATCTGCAGATAGGTGCCGCGGTTTGTTTTGCAGACTTATCTGGGGCTAGCAACCTCAGTATAAGTGGGGAGATTGAGATCTTCGTGCAGCTTTACCTGGGATTAGCTACCTCAGGGGAAGTGCTTGCAGACTTATACTTGGTATAAGAGTACTGCTTACTAGTGGTTGACGAGTCACGAAGTGAGTATCAAGAGGTGGTGGATCTCTTGAGAGAGACAAGTGGGTCTCTTGCATTCGTATGGGTATTGTGACGGTGGTGTCATAGTATAGATATTGTGATGGTGGTGTCATGGTATGGATATTTGTGACGGTGGTTTCACGGTTTGGGTACTTGTGACGGTGGTGTCACGGTACATATATTGTGACGGTGGTGCCACGGTATAGATATTTGTGGCGGTGGTGTCACGGCATCGAGTTAAACAGTAATGAATATCTGGAGGGCCGGGTTTTGTCGTCTTGAATAGACGTGTTTGTTAGGATTCGAGGTCGAATCCCGTTTAGTGAAGGAGAATTGTAACATATGTTAACCAAAAAGTACTGTTTTGAGGTGGTGTCGAGCGACACCAAGTGATCAGGTGTTGTTTGCATTGTTATGCAAGGTATAGATCTTTGATTGTATGTGCATGTTCTTGTTTGATTGTTGTGCATTCGGTCTAAAGGTTGAAGCATTGATTCTGATTGGCTGTACATGTTCTTGTTTGATTGTTGTGCAGTCGGTCTAGATGTCGAGGCATCCTTGTGTTAACGTTTGTAAAACGGCCTCTGATTAATTGGTGTCGAGCGACACCGGTTATTAGAAATTGATTGCGGTTTGATTCGATTTTTGTTTGGTTTTGTGGTTTGGTAGAGTGGTGTCGAGCGACACCAAAGGAATGGTGTCGATCGACACCAGTTAAAGAGAAATCGAGTCGGTTCGATTGAAGTCACTGGCTTTGACCGGTTTAGGAAAGAAAACCCTATTTTCGATTTAAAAGAGGCGCAGCCGCGAGTGGAGGCTCAGTTTTCGAGGTTGGAGTTTCCAGAGAGAAAAAGGTGTTTTTGGGAGATTCCAGAATTACTGTTCATTGTGCACTGTTCATCATTTTTCCTCTTTTTCCTTTGTTCAATTGGTTGTCGAGGTGAGTGCGTGACTGTATGTCCGTGATTCACTAGAGATTGATTGATTTATGAGTTTTGTGATGATTTGATGATGCGTTCATATTGGATTTGTGTTTTTGAGCTGTTTTGAGTTATTTGCGTGATTGATCGTTTCTGGAGGTTGAATCCCAGTGTTTTAGTGTTTTCTGCACTTGTTTCGTTGTTGTTGGTGTTGAGGCGGCGGTGTCGATCGACACCATTAAGAGTGTCGAACGACACCGAAGTGCCTAGCGTCGATCGGCACTCTTGATAGTGTCGGTCGACACTGAGCAGGGCGTCGATCGACACCGGTGGGGCTGTCGATTGACACTGGTTCTGTTGCGAATCTGTTTTGGTTGTTGATCATTGCTGCTATTGTTTATTGCTGTTATTTGTGCTGTTGATTTCTGTATTGTCTAGTGGATGACGTAATTGGCCTGTAGACAGAATGATCGTCTCACTGGGTATTTATGATAATACTCATGCATCTCTTATAACCATGTGATGCAGGTAAAGACTAATTGTGATCGCGGAATCAAGGCTAAAGAGGGGATGATAGGATTTGAGTTATTGTTTATGTATTATTGAACCTGGTGTTAGTTCGTCAGATTAATTATATTATTCTGGAATTGAATATGGTTGTTTGAATTACTATTTATTTGATTATTTTATTTGAGTATTGATTTAATTGTTTTATCGAGTTATTGTCTTCCGCACTGTTTGATGTTGAATTGGCTGTTGATAATTAATATTTATGGAAATATTAATTCGGGCTAATTATTATTATTATTTTTTTTTTTTTTAAAAGGGACTGGTTGTTTCATCGACCAAGTTGGATCGGAGAAACATTATGGGAAAGAATGTGCTGTCACTGGGCCACTTAGGAGGCCATAGAGAGGAGTATCGCTGCATCAAATGCAATAAACCTTCCGCTTGATGGACTTGGAAAGCGCATACATTGGTCATGACAGAAGTCCTATTTACGGATTCTAAGAGATATGGTAAGTTCTAATTATATATTTTGTTTCTGATTTGCGTGTCTTAGAGCTTCTTGTAATGACGTGTTTTGCTGGGTTGTTTAGAAAGTGGAACACGGAAACATAACTTAAATTGTGTTCACTATATTTTGTATATTCTTAAGCGATATTGAATATGGATAGTATGTGTAACATCCGTGAACCAGAAAGTTATTTTAGAAGTGGTATCGAACGGCATTAGGGATTCAGGAGTGGATTACATATGCTCTTTGAGGTGTGAATTTAGGATTGATTGTACATGTTCTTGTTTGATTGTTGTACAGTCGGTCTAAGGTTCAAACGCTTCGAAGAAAATGTGTAAAAAGCTTTTAAATCACTAGTGTCGATCGACACCAAAGGTGGTGTCGATCGACACCGGTTATCGGATTTGATTCCGGTTTAAGTCGATCGAATTGGAATTTGGAGTTGGTTCGGGTCGAGTGGTGTCGACCGACACCAAGGAAGGGTGTCGATCGACACCAATTTCAGGAAAATTGGCCGGTTCAATTTAAGTGGATGGATTTTGTCGGTTTGGGCGAGGAAGCCCTATTTTCTGAGAGAAACACAGTGTAGCCGCGTTTGAGAGTTCAATTTTCGAGATCAGAGATTTTCAGAGAGAGAAAGGGTGATTTCTGGGCGATTTTGGAGTTGGAGGATCGATTTGTGGTTGTTCTTTGTTGTTTCTATCTTCCTTTCCCCTTTTCAATCCTTTATAAGGTGAGTGTGTGACTATAGGTCCGTTTATTACTAGAGATTTCCTGAAGTTTTGAATCCATGTTGTGTTCTTGAGTTGTTCATGTCGAAATTGAGGTTTTAATCACTAATTGGGCGTTGAAAACCCGTGATTGTGTGTTTGCTGTGAATCCTGAATCGTTTCATTGCGTTTGGTCTCGTGGTGTCGGGGGAGTGTCGAGCGACACCATTCGTGGTGTCGGTCGACATTGAGGTTCGTGTCGAACGACACCCTTTGTGGTGTCGGTCGACACTGAGCAGGCATCGATTGACACCATTGGGGGTGTCGATCGACACTCTTGTTGTTGCGAGTCTGTGTTGNTGATAGGATGCTTATTTTGCTTATCTTGTTATGGCTAGCAAACCATCAGTTATGTTGTTAGTTTTATTTTGATAAATGGCTAACCTGGTGTTTAGGTTGCTAGAGTTTATTCTTTTTTTGGTTATTGGTCTATTTGTTGAACTGGTTAATTGATTTATTATTTATTGATTTCTTTTGAGAATTTCCGCATCGATAATTAAAAAAAAAAAAAAAAAAAAAAATTTTTTTTTTNCAGTATGACAGTGATTGCTTAGGACTGTTAAATTTAGTTTAGTAATGACTCAGTTTATTAGGATTTGAGACATTTTCATTTTGTTTTTAATTTGATCTCTTTCTCTGAATTTTTCAACTCTGATGAGGAAAAAAGAGCTTGGAAGACCTGTGTCAATCGGAGAAGTGTTCATAAGGACACATACACAACCTAATGGGAGTTTCGTTAATCCAAAGTCTCAGAATATTGTTGAAGCCTATGAAAGAAACTTAAGAGGATACAATGTCTCAGATGACGGCTAACCCTTCTGATTGTTCTTCTGAGCTGACCACAGCTGCAAAAGACTATGTCTTCCTTAAGGTCAATCATTTTTGTTTATGTATGGGATGCGTGTAAAGGTGATGTGTTTAAGTGTGATGTGTTAAATGTGATGTGTTAACTGTGATGTGTTAACTGTGATGTGTTAAGTGTGATGTGATTACTACTTTGTTAAATGTGTTTTCATTTATTTGCAGTCCACGGTAACAGATGAGAGAGGCAATGAATATGGTCTTGGTAGTCTGCGGCAACACTATTTCAACGGAAAGAGGAAGGGAGGGCTAGGGACCTCAACTGTTTCTGCATTTTCGGGAATGCAAGAGCAGTTACAAGCTGCTCAACGCAAAATTGAAGATCAGGCAGCGGCTATTGCTGCACGGGATGCTGAATCAGCTGAGCAACGTAGCTGCATCGGCAACTTGGAGATGCTGTTGAGCAACAGATTCTAAATTTACAGATTATGTGGCAAACCATCCTCAAACTTCTGTACCGCCAGCAACTTCTGCACCGCCAGCAACACATTCACCGGGAGGAACTCGGAGACCGGCAGCAACTCCTGCACCGCCAGCAACACATTCACAGGGAGGAACACCGGCAGCAACTCATTCACGGGAAGGAGAAGTTACTCTTTCACCAACTTTCTAATTAGATTTTACTTTTGTATTTTCACAAACTATTGCTCACTTTTTGGTTTTGGTTTAGCTAATACACATTCACATTTTCGTTTTGGTTAGCTAATGATGTACATTTTTTGTATGGAAGTTTAATCTAATGTCTAATATAGTTTAGCTTTTAAATTTTCTTTCATTGCATTCCTTAAAACTAACGATTTTATAAATCAATTTAAAATTTAAAATTATAATGTAAGCAACAACTTAGCCACTGCATATTTCAAAGGAGTCGCATAGTAGTCACAAATATTTACCACGGTTTTGCGACTACGGTAAATATAAAATTAATTTAATATGCGAATATATAGAGCAGTCGCAAAAGAGTCGTAAAGTTTAGTCACGTTTTTGCGACCACCCCGAAACAAGTGTTTAATCAGTCCCAAGACTTAACGACTATACAACGACTTTTTTATCAGCACATTGAAGTCTCAAAACCGTCGCCAAAAATTGTGACTTCATTGCCACTACTTGAGCAACTGTTTTGAGACTATCATATATTCGTCGTTATATTTAATGTGAGTCTCTCAATAGTCGCAAAAATAAGACTATATTGTAATCGCACTTTGGTTTCAAATGTGCGACTAAAAAGCGACTACATGGATTTGCGACGAGTGATTAGCGACTAGTCCGTGAAATTGCGAAATAGTTTGAAAACGTTTATTTGCGATTACTTTACGACATTTGTTTTAGTGGCAAGATTAAGGTTTTCTTGTAGTGAACGAGCCCTTGTGCAACCACTTCCGTGGGACAAGTGCATAAACATCCGTGTTGGGTCCGGTCAGGTGTTCAATCAAGCGGGTCAGGCCTGAGAACACAATAGATCGAGACCGCTAGGGTTAGTAGCTGGTCCGCATGAGATCTGACCCAACAGAGAGAGATATGGATTAAGAGCTTAAAGCATCAAAGATTAAACATAAAGTCTCTCTAATATAACACATCCCTAAGCCAAAAATCGAACTACTCACAATCCATAATATAAATCATAACCAAATCAAGTGAAACAATCATCAAAAGAAAGATCAAGATCATGCGAGAAACAACTTTTATTAAGAACACAAGTGCAAAAACTCAAGAACAGAGTGCAAATCTACAATATTAAAAGCTATAAAACTTAATAACAAAAAGTAAATAAATTTTAGAGGCTGAAAACTTAAAAAGCAAAAAGAAGGAAGAAGCCCCCGTGTTTTAGGTCTAGAGGCTTTATATAGGCAAGCTAAGTAGGACTTCAGTCAACAGCTGGTCAATGGGAAGGCTGAAATCCCGGAACTTAAACCGCCTTAGTGCGCTCGATTGAGTGGGTTATCGTGCAGACTTCCCGCTCGAGTGGCTAGTCGTGCAGAGTCCTCTCCACGTCTCGCTAGAGTGGCTTCTCGTGTAGCGTCTTCTCTTCGGCTCGATCCAGTATGCGGTCGTGCAGACTTCGCCTTTTCTCAACGTTGTGACTTTGCTCCAAAGTGCTCCAAAACACCTGATGAGGACACCAAACATGCAAATGCATGCAATGCACTTCCTAAAACACTAAGTATGCAAACTAAGAAGAAAGTATCAAGAAGTGATACTTAATGTGGTTGAAACTATGCAAAAATGGTCTAAACATGATGCTAAATGAGTATGAAATGTGAATGCATCAACACCCCCAAACTTATCTTTTGCTTGCCCTCAAGCAAAGCAGTGGAATCAGAAGGAGAGTGTGAAAACGGTTGAAATAACCAAAAACATGCCATCAAAATCGGTTTGATCAATGCCCAAGTTCAAGATTCTGAAATGCAACAAGGTGAGAGTTACTTCTAAAAATCTTAGCCATGCTTAACAAGATCAATCAAACTTCACAGTCAATCAAACCATTCATTCATATCAGCATATCCCTTTAACATTCATTAAAACAAAACAGTGAACCATGCTCATTCAAATCCAAACAACTCATTTGGCTAAAGGTCATGGTTAAGAGACAAAGATGGTCCCTTTGATACTATAAACAGTTTATACTCAGGGATATCTCAAGAAAATGAACAAGCTACGGCAAAAGGCTAAGAGTTAGAACCAATGATGATACAAGAGCAGAATTACCATCTACCCCGAACACACTCGATCGTGTCTAAACCCAGAGCCCAGAAAATAAAACCAACTCCTATCTACCCTTTAGGAAATTGCCTTTAGACACAGAGGAGCACTTGCTCGAATTTCTTTTCTCTTCTTTGTTCTAACCAAGGGAGAAGCTTTCTTTTAACTTAATCTAGCGGTTTAGGATTTTTGTACTTAGGGAACCTTTTTTTTTTTTTTTTTAAACAGTTGAGGCTTTAGCCTTCTTTTCCTAAACACTTAGAACCTTTTTTGTTTTCTTTTAACACTTCCCACGCCAACTCCCTGGTTTTAACCACAACTCTTTTTATTTTCTTTTTTAATTTCCCAGAACATGAACGCACTTGCCCACGCCCAGACACACCCCCAAACTTAGCCGAAGCTGATCCTAAGGATGGACCAGAATCTACACAGAAACCCTGCTCTTGTCGGTTTAAACTCAACACCATTTGCCAAGCATATTCGAAATCAGGCCTCACAAACACACAAGAACAACAAGGGGTTTGGAAGAAAGGCTAGGGTATGGGTCGGTAAAGCTATTTGGACAAACATGAATGGATAAAATGGGGAAAAGAATGTCCAAATATGTTTGAATATCCATGAGTTGCTTATCAATGGGTCTACATTAGAGTAGACAGTGGGTCTACATTGGGACGGTGGGTGCCCAGCAGACTTATATTTGGGGGTCACTACCTCAGTATATGTGGGTATCGTGACGTTGGCATTGCGGTACAGATATTGTGACGGTGGTGTCATGATATAGTTTTTGTGACGGTGGTGTCACGGTATTGAGGAGTAATAATGTCTAGAAACATGCGTATAACTTGGGACTAAAATGTGAGTTTTGAGGTCTTGGAGTGTGTTCGGATTCGAGGACAAATCCAGTTTAGTGGGGGAGAATTGTAACATCTGTGAACCAAATTTGTTGCTTTGGAAGTGGTATCGGGCGATACTAGGTATTCGGGAGTAGCTTGCACATGCTCTAAAGGTGCGAATTGAGGATTGGCTGTGCATGTTCTTGTTTGATTGTTGTGCAGTCGATCTAAGGTTCAAGTACTTCGAAGAAAGTGTGTAAAAGCTTATGAATAGTTAGTGTCGATCGACACCCAGAGGTAGTGTCGATCGACACCGGTTTGAGAAATCAATTCCGGTTTAAGTCCATTACACAATTTAATTGCGGTTTGTGTCAAGTGGTGTCGACCGACACCAAGAGGAGGGTGTCGATCGATACCGGTTATTAGAAAATCAGCCGGTTCAATTTAAGGTGATTTCGATTTGGGTTGGTTTAGGCAAAAAAGCCATAATTCTCGATTTAAAAGGGCTGCAGCCGCTTTTTAGACACAATTTTCGAGGTGAATGAGTTTCAGAGAGAAAGCATGCGATTTTGGGAGATTCTGGATTTTTTGGATTACTGTTCATTGCGCATTGTTCATCGTCGGAGTTACTGTTCATCGCCGGAGTTCCTGTTCATCGACGGGTCGTCGGGGTTACTGTTCATTGTTTTCTCTCTTTTCCCTTTGTTCAATCGGTTGTTGAGGTGAGTGTGTGATTGTAGGTCCGTTTATCACCAGAGATTTAATGTTTAGATGTTTAAAGTTGATGTCTTTGAGTTGTTCTTTGTTTGTTTCGAGTTTGATTCGTTTTAGGGCGTTGAAAACCCTTGATTATGTGTTTATTGCGAGTTTCTGCGGTTTTCGTTGGTGTTGGTTTCGTTCTGTCGTGGGAGTGTCGAACGACACTGAGCGCTAGTGTCGAGCGACACCCTTGGTGGTGTCGATAGACACCTTGCGGGTCGTCGAACGACACCGATGGGGTGTCGATCGACACTAATGTTGCTGCGAGTTGTGTTGCTTATTTGATCATTGCTGCTTGTGTTTATTGCTGGTGTTGTTTGATGTACTATCTGGTGGTTGATGTACATGACCTGTAGGCAGGATGATCCACTCACTAAGTATTTATGATAATACTTACGCATCTCCATTCCAATGTGATGCAGGTAACAGGAATGTTCCACCGCGGAATGACGCCGAGAGATGAAGAGGATGATAGGATGTTTAGTGATTGATTTATTGTTTAAGTTGTTTGTGCAAAACTGGTGTTAGGTTGCTAGATTTATTATATTTCTGGTATTGAATGTTGTTGTTTTATTATTTATTTATTTGAGTTTGACTTCTGCATTGTTGAGAATTGTGATAGCTGTTGAGGATTAATATTTATGGGAATATTAGTCTGAACTAAAAAAAAAAAAAAAAACTGGCTGTTACACCTTGGTGTCGGTCAACACCATCGACCCAAAACGACACTTCACTACGTCAATCGACTAAACCGGAAATCGACACTGGTCATTCAAAAACTTTTTGCGCATTTTCTTTGAAGTGTTTGAACCTTAAACCGACTGCACAACAATCAAATAAGAACATGTACAGCCAATCCTTAATTCACACTTCTAGAACATATGTAATCCACTCATGAATCTCTACTGTCGTTCGATACCACTTCTAAAACAACTTTCTGATTCACGGATGTTACAGTTTTAATCTATAAGTTTTGGTTCATTAATCCTTAATTAGGATTTAGATTTTGGGATTTAGTGTTTAAATTTAAGGATTCAAGGTTAGATTTTAGGGTTTGAGGTTTATATTTTAGGGTTAAGAATTTTTTTACTATATGAACAAATGTGTTTTTGAAAATAATCACTTTAGAAATATAGTTTTAAAATTTGATATATCAAAATATGTATTTTTGAAATTTTCCCATTGTTATTAATCTATATAAATAAAGTTAAGTGGAGTCTATTCTAAGGCTTCCACCTCATCAAACTTCTACCTTCTAAAGTTGACACATCACCAATTTATTTATTAAATTTAAATTAATTATTAAATTTATAGATTATATTATTAAACTTTAATTTCTATCATAAATGACATTCTTTAATCTGATGGTTTTAATTAGAAACTAAAAATATATTTTTTATGACAAAATAGTTTATATATTAATCCAAAAATTAAAATGAATATACGAAAATACATATATTAAATGTAAAAAATAAATGTTGTATTTGAAATATATATAGATGATTTAGTACATATTATATCCTCCTGAAATCTATATTTTGTGACGGTGGTCTTCTGATATCAAAATATTATAAGGCGAACATTGATATGACGGAATGGGAAGAAAAAGAACGGGACAAGTCAAAAGAGGACGAAAATTAATGGGACATGGTGGAACTAGACGGGAAGGAATGAGCCGAGGCAGAATGAAAATAAAATGAACGAGACGAGGTGAAACGACAAGGAAATGAACGGGACAAGGCGAAACCGGATGGAAATAAATGGGACGGAACTGAACAAGACGGAAAAAAATGGGACAGGACAGAACGGGACCAAATTATGCCCAACCCTAATTCATATTTACTGAGTTTATTATATTTTTCTTCCTCTACTTTTCTTTAACAAGAATATGAAAAACCATTTAAAAAAATAGAAAGCTTATATACGGACCTACAAAAACTATTATTTAGTAATTTTAATTTTGTTAGATTATATAGCTTACCTTTAACAAATATAGTTTGTGGGATGAAATGAGAGATGATCAGAATAAACGGGATGAGAAGAAACCGAATGGGACGGGAAGATAATTTTACTTATCTCTTATTATATTTAAGTGCCAAGATGGGACAAAAATAAACGGAAGGAGACGAGATGGAACGAGACAGGAAAAGACGGAAAGACCGATATGGGACAGGACAAGACGGAAATAAACAAAACAAGATAGGATGGAATAGGACGGACGGGCCACGATGAAAGTGAACATAATGGGACGGGACAGGATAGGAATTTTGCCTATTTCTAATTATATTTAGGGACGAAACGGGATATAAAGAAATAGAAGGAACATGATGGGATAAGCTGGGATTGCACGGGATGGACAAGAGAGTCAGGACGGGAAAGAACGAATATGATAAAAATGAACAAAATAGTACGGACAAGACAGACAGGATGGGAAAGAACGAATATGATGAAAATGAACGAAATGGTACGGTACGTAAATTTTGCCTAACACTAATTATATTTAATTAATATATGCAAGACATATTTAAAACAATAATAAACTATTAACATAAATTAATTGTGCAGAAAATAATAATAATATAAATTCTCGCGCGAAGCACGAATCACTCTTAGTAATAGATAAAAGGTGATGTTAATATTAATTATTAATTGCTAATTGGACTTAGTTCAAGTAATTTAAATGTTTTTTCCGAATACAAGTCTAACACTTATGTGGACACGTTGCATTGACTTATAGTCAATGTTCACAATGGAAAAGAAACGGAAAAATCCACCGAGGGCGAGGATACACCAAATATTTTGAGAAATTTTAAGAAATAGATTTCTTGTACAAATTTTTAAAAATACTCTTTTAGTATAGCAATTTGCTTTTTCCTAATTTCAATATATAAGTTTAGGTTCTCTAATCTTTAACTAAGATTTTTTTTTTTTTTGTCAACAGCCTATGTTCCTAAGCCGGATCGGGAAACGAGACCGGTGGAACAGAGTTTACATAGTACACATCATGATGCTGATTTCGAGCACTCTGTGCTAGCTTGTCCGCCTTCGTGTTCTTTGTCTTTGGGATATGAGTTAAGGAGAAAGCTTCAAACTTCGTTCTGCACTTCACCTCTTCAAGCAGAATTTCAAACGCCGGCCAGTCGTCAGGTTTAGACACTATCTTCACCAAATCGGAGCTATCCGTTTGAAAATTCATGTGTCGTTTATTGTGTACTAGCATACTTTGCATAGCCCAAACCAACGCTTCGAGTTCTGTTTGCAAAGGGTATAAACCCCGCCGTAAATTACTAGCACAAACTAAAGTTGATCCCGAATCCAGGTCAAAATTGTACCAAACAAGTCCCGCTCGAGACTCTGTCTCTTTCCATGGTCCATCTACTTGAAACCACTCTCCGGATAGTTGGGAATGTAAATGTGTTACCGTATTCCTGGATACCATATCCTCAGTCATCTGGGCAGAAGTCCAAGCCCGGGCCTCAATTACCGCTGAGTCCAGGACAACTCTCGGGTCCTGATCATCATTAGAGAAAACTTTATAATTTTGGGTTTTCCAAATAAACCAGAGTAGCCACAGATATATTAACATATCATCATCATCCGGAAGAGACTAGAATAGATGGGCCATATTGGAGAATAATGCTCCTGTAGGGAAATGCTGTGGAGGTGTTGGAATTGAAGATAAAGCCCACGCTTGCTGGGCCGGTGGGCATTCAAATAACATATGATTTATTGTTTCGGTGGGCCGGAGATTTTCGAGTTTATGAATTAGATTTAAGGGTTCAAAGTTAGATTTTAGGGTTTAAAGTTTATATTTTAAAGTTTAGAGTTGTTTTACGACATGAAAAAAATATATTTTTGAAAATAATCATTTAAAGATGTAATTTTGAAAATTGATATCGTATTTTTGAAAATTTTCCAAATATTTTCCGATTATAAATTAAAACACAACATCAAAGAAACAAAAAAAATCTATAATAAATCCGGCCAGATAAATGGGATTTTCTTTTGTAATAAATCCGACCAGATAAACCGATATTATTGTCTTTCTTCCTCTCCTTCTCTCTCTCTCTCAATTAGATTCTGTGCTTCTGCGATCAGCTAAGATCCGATCCGCTACGAAGAACACGTTTCACCTCTGATCAGATCCGATTAAGGATAAGATAATCGGGTGGGGGTCATGACTCGTCGATGCTCTCACTGCAATCACAATGGTCACAACTCTCGGACGTGTCCCAATCGTGGGGTGAAGCTTTTTGGTGTTAGACTCACCGAAGGTTCAATCCGGAAAAGTGCTAGTATGGGTAATCTTAGCCATTATACGGGTTCTGGATCGGGTGGGCACGGAGGAAACGGGTCGAATACTCCGGGTTCTCCGGGTGATGTCCCTGACCATGTCGCTGGTAATGGTTACGCTTCTGAGGATTTCGTTGCTGGGTCTTCTTCTAGCCGCGAGAGAAAGAAAGGTATTGATGTCCCATTTCTTGGTTTTTTTCCCCTAATTTGGCCATTGATTTTAATTTAATTGAACAACATGAGCCGTATGATCCGTGCAGCATAATTGATTTTTGCACCAAAGTCCCATATTGGATTATGTAACAAGTCTTGATCTGGATTATCGTAATAACAAGAGCTTTATTAAATATATTTGATATTTAATCAAGTTTATGAGGTTGATTAATACAATTTGGGTAAGGAATTGTGTGATCGTTTATCGAATTTGGTTTTGTAGGAACTCCATGGACAGAAGAAGAACACAGGATGTTCTTATTAGGTTTACAGAAGCTCGGTAAAGGCGACTGGAGAGGTATCTCTCGAAACTATGTGACAACAAGGACACCAACACAAGTTGCTAGCCATGCTCAGAAGTACTTCATTAGACAGTCCAATGTGTCTCGTCGCAAAAGACGTTCTAGTCTCTTTGATATGGTTCCTGATGAGGTTAGTCCATCTTCATTCAAAACACCTGATTTGATCTGCCTTAAGCACATTTTTCTCTGGTGAATAGAGATAGGGCTGGTCCAAAGCTTGAAAGCAGGGGAAATTGATCTTCAAATGTATACCTTTTCCTTAAATCTTCGTATGATGTAATTAATCCTTGCAGGCAGGAGATATTCCGATGGATTTGCAAGAACCGGAAGCAGAGAGCATTCCCGTGGAAATAGAAATGCAAAGTGATTCTGTTCTTCATACACTTCCTCCTAGCTCCCTTCAAGCACCATCAATATTGGAAATCGACGAATGCGAATCCATGGACTCAACAAACTCTACCACTGGGGAACCAACCGCAGCCACTGCTGCTTCTTCTTCTTCCAGACTAGAAGATTCCACACAACTGCAATCACAACCGCAACTAGCTGGTTCGTTCCCCATACTATATCCGGCCTACTTCTCACCATATTATCCGTTTCCATTCCCACTATGGCCTGCTGGTTATGTTCCTGAACCGACCCAAAAAGAGGAAACTCATGAGATTCTCAGACCAACTGCGGTGCACTCAAAAGCTCCTATAAATGTCGATGAGCTTCTTGGTATGTCTAAGCTCAGCCTTGGAGAGTCTAGCAAGAATGGAGAATCTGATCAGTCTCTTTCGCTTAAGCTAGGTGGAGGGTCATCGTCAAGACAATCAGCATTTCACCCGAACCCTAGCTCTGATAGTTCGGACATCAAAAGCGTGATACATGCTATTTAAGGATTTCTGGAAGTGACTCTCTAATACGGCAATTTGCAGGCAGATCTCTTGTCTCTGGTTTGGGGTTTACAAAGCTTAGTTCTTGGTCACAGTAACTGAAATAAGATTTGCTTTGTTAGGTTGTTTTACTTCTTAGGATGTTTTAGGTCAGCTTTGATCATTATGGAGAAGAAAGAAAGAAAAAGAAAAGTAAAGGGGAAAAACAAAACATTTATTTCTTACATTTTTCTTTGTATTTGTATGCTTAACTGTTAATTATTTGAAGTGTTTCAGTATATTTATATGTATGTATATATGTGGAGCTGATAATTTTGTACGTATATTTTTTAATATTCATTAGATTTTTAAATGTTTGTCACAGTGAGTAAAATTTGTGTGATTTGTTATTGTTTGGTTTAATAATAGGGTGAATTTGTTCAATAGCCATATTGGAAAACAAAATAAAGAATATAGCCATTGTGAATTTGATAATAATAAAAAGAAAAAAAAGAAAAAATATTATGGAAAAAATTGTCCTTTTGGATAGCTAATTTCTGTTTTATTCTACATAGAAAAAATCGAATAAAATATTATAGAGTTTATAATTTATGGAATCTTGTAAAGAATAAACCATCGAAACATGTGTTCTATGGATCAAAGCTTAGTTGAAAACAACACAAATCGAATTTGCTATATAGAACATGACTAATTCATTGCAAACCTTTTACAAAACCAACAAAAGTTGAGATGCAATAAATCTAAACTCCTACTCCCTCTATTTCATAATATAAGGGTTTTTAGAGTTTATTTTTAGTTTCACAATAGAGTAGAACCTCTATAAAGTAATACTCGATAAAGTAATAATCTCTATAAGAT
>OVBJ01002736.1:0-15783 GCA_900406535.1 Noccaea bulbosa
GAGTCTCTTTAATCCTTATCCTAATCTGAATATTAGACCATAGCTTAACAAGTTTTCAAAACTAAATTTGGATCATGATAATAATTTATTTTATATAATTTTTAAAAACTGTTTAGTGCGATATAAAAATAATTGCTTTTTTCTTATATTGTCGGAAGGAACTTAAAGCACCTAATTATGGGGAATAAAATTAAAGAGCAAACTAACAGAACTTCTGGTCGTGTGGTTCCTAGAAAAAGAGAGTTTTAAAAAGCTTAAACCATTCTTAATTAACAGGCTATATATACCTACCCAACAAAAAAACAAAAGATGTGTGAATGATTTAATTTTGCTTTATAGCAAAAAGTTTCCCACGTTGTAGGACAATCACGAGGAGATTCCTTACGGCTTACGGTTTTGACCCTACCCGTCTTTAACTACATAACCTACCAAATTATTGAATCTAGTTAGTCACATGATTTAAAACCTAAATGTTTTGCCAAACTATAGAATGCCATGTTCAATTGAAGAACTAGTTTATGAATCAGTTGTAAGAAGTGTGATAGCACTATACGTACTATCAAGTTGTTCTTGCCTAATTTTGTAGAACTCTTTAGTGATCTACAAAACCAGTAATTTAGGAGGAAACATTGTTTATGTGACCTATGTTTAGTGTTTTGATAGATCATAGGCTCATATTTAAGCCTAACTTTTAAGACGACAATCTTATATACATATGGATTATATGCCGACATTGCATGAAACAAGAGGACTTCAGCGTGTCTAATACTCGTTTCTCATGTTGTTCCGTTGAAATAATGGAAGATCTGTCTTGTTTTTCTTTGTGTTAAATCAGCTTTTTCTTCTCTTTAATCACATGAAACAAAAGATAATCAACATTGGATATTCCATCAATAATTATTAATTAATGGCTATATATACTTACTTAATAGACGTTTTTATATAATTAACGACATGTATGTTTGAATCCTGATCGTGACAGAACTTTAACCCTAGCATAAATCATATTTGATCATACTTATATATACAGTATGTTAAAAGCCTCATACTCTAATGATCATGAGAAGGGTTTAGAATACAATACCAATAGTTGACTTCAAATTTAATGAAAAAATTACTGGAAAATGTCTCTATCTATTATCTAGTATTGGACACGTTATTAAATTGCAATATATGTGATGTGGGGTACTAAATCCCGAGAAAAAAAAATCAGGATTTTCTAGAAAACAAATTTTATTATTTTTGTAGCGGAACAAATTTTTCAATATGGTCGTTTCTAAAAAGACCAATCGAAAACAGACCCATATATGTTTTACTCTAAATCCAAATGTGTATATGGTTTTTACATAAACCATCAAAATTTAAAGAAAAAATTATATGGTTTTTACATAAACCATCAAAATTTAAAGAAAAAATTATTAAACCGCTTTAGTCCAATACGCCAGCCTTATACTAACCGGAGGCCAATATGCTTGGTTCATCATGATCGTTTTTCAAAAGCAAATCCTAGATGACATATACCAACCGGACCAATGTCGGTCCAGATTTTTTTAATTTAAGCCTAAAAAGTTGATTAGTCGAACTCTTTGATTTTTTGTTTTTGTTTTTGTTTTGTTAAAATTACTCTATGATTTTTTTCATTGGACAGCATGAAAAATCAGCTCCAATTTTCAAATTTGTTTCAAGACTTATAAAACCGGTTTTGGAGCCTACATATCACTCTTATCATATGACACTAACCGACTTAAATTTAAGCCGTTAGCATTAACGACCTCACTTGCACTGGGAACTGGGAAGACAGCAAGTGGCAAACTAACTCTGTTAAAGATTTTTTCAGTCTCTTTTTTTTTTTTTTTTTTTTTTTTTATTGTTAATCTCTCACGTTTTCTAGTTTTTCTATTATGATATGGTTACTAGCTAGTATATTAAGTACTAACGTTAATTGAAATTAGCACCACAGAAAAGGCACGAAACAAAAATTCAACAAGGAATCACGAAAGATGCATTCGAACGGGCTCAAATCGACGCAGAAACCAAAAGGGTTTTGAATGATTTATTAAAACAAATTTGGCGAAAAGGTTTGAAGAATTTATACTTGGCAGTTGGCATTCTATTCTACCGTCGAAAATGAAAGTTTTAGTCAAATGATTATAATTACCAAAACAACTCAATATTCGTGAACGAATGTGTTTTATTATGAACCATTATTTTTTTCCTAAAGACCCTTTGTAACTTTATTCACAAATATATTTTTTTCTTTCTAAAACAGACTAAAATTAATCATAAATTGTTAAAATTTAATTACTAGAAATATGATCAGAGCCTAAGAAGAAAACAAGGGAAAACAACTCAAGAAAGACTGAAAGAGGTAATAAGAAAACATGAAGGAGATTAATTAATTGTTAAGACTAGACACAAATGGAAAATCCATTGTGTGTTTGTTTGCGTTTTCTCCTAAGTAAACTAAAATAAAATGAAAAACATACAACAAATCTCAAAGACGTATTCGAGCTTGGTCCGAGTGAAAAGAGAATTAGAGCTAGATTTTTGTCTGACAACGTGGACACCTACTATTAGTCCACGTGCTTTCTATAATTTTATAAGTCGTTCGATTACAAGAATCTGAGTTTCTCTCCCTCACGCATAAAATGTGATGAAAACCGTAAACGTACGTCTATTCTTAATATCGGTCGTCCACAACCATTCGGATTCTTAATATCGGTCGTCCACAACCATTCGGACGTTTTGATTTTGGCCGAGTCTGGCATTTGTACATGGGTTAGTTGATTTTAAGAAATCTGTCTAATAGCGTTTCGAAAAGAGTTCACGGCTGAAAATAATAGATAATATGTAGTTGGATGTGCGACCACCAAGCCTACAAACACAAGCTATGGGTCTAAATGGTCCGGCTAAATTAAATGATGAATATTTGCGAAATCTGGCTGATTAGTTAGTAGTATGAATGGTAACTGCTGAATGTTGCTGAATGCGGAATGCGGAATGCAGAATAAACAAATATTTTATAAAAAAAAAAATTTGTTTCATAAGTTTATCCTATAATATATTTAAACTTGAAAATTCTTTCAAATAAAGTGTTGGTATTAAACTGTAAATATATATATGTTTAACCTTATTAAATCTAAACAAAATTTATCTTAATAAACCAACAATACTTTTATTACAATTAAAGCATTTATAAATAAAATTTGTATGATTGTTTAATTAAACAAGATTATTAACCAAAAATTTTAAAATGATAATCATATGAAAATATCCAAATTGTTTATATGAAAGTTAAGGTTTTTCAAATTATTAAATATAAATTATTCCTATATTTTTTTCATGTATAGTTATCCAAAATTTTCTAACACGAATTTGAATTATACTCGTTCAAATAGTAAGATTATTTATCCAAATTACATAAATTTGACATGATATTATATTATTAAATTTACTTTAAAAAGTATTTTTGGAAGCAAAATTTAGTATTTATTTTATCTAATTAGTATTCACTGACAATATTCATATGTATTGTACTATTTGACATAATAATAAAAATATCTCTAACATGCATAGTTTTAGACTTTTAGTGATGATATTAATATATGTAATTTATTATTCATATGCAGATCGGATGTCGGATAATTGATTAATTATCTCACTCTAAGATTTTTTTTTTATGACATTCCACGGTTCCTCATTTAAAAGAAAATGAAATACCAAACTATTTATTCATTCAAAGTTGTATATAATTTAAAAGTTTAATCATAAAGTTTTAATTATATATTTTTATTTTGACACATAAATTAAATTCATTAAAGTGAAAGAATAATATATAAAGAAAAATTAAAAAATAAAAAGAAAAGAAACATTTGCCAATTCCTTAGCATTCCTCAACATTCCTCAATGCAATCAACTGGTGTATTAAAACGAAAATTCCTCAACATTCCACACAATTATTCAAATTACATGTTACCAGTTAGACCCTATATGATTTTTGGTATTTTTATATAAAAAATGCTTTAAAAAAAAGTTTACTTAACATTAACATTGAAACAAAAAAAAATTCTAAAAAATGAAGAATATTTAATTTACTTTTATAATTTATACAGAAGACATATATCTCTCCTATTAATCCATGTTTAGTTAACTACTAGGTGATAACCCGCGCCCTGCGCGAGGTGAAATATTTGGTAATTGTTTTTTGTTAAAATTATTGGTGTTTTCTTTATTTATTTTTTATAATTCATTCTTAATTAATTTCTAATAATATCACATTCCAAAACTATAATATCAATCACACGTAATAATCTATACTTAAATTGTTATTATTTTTAAAAATTGATAAAATTATATATTGTTTTTAATCATTACGGTTAAATATGGTATTATTGTTTTTCTTTCTTTTCTATAAACAAAATAAATATTATGTGAAATAGATTCAAATTTGGTAAAATTATATATATATATTAAGTTCAATATATATTAAATAAAAGTATTACTCAAAAACATGATAATTTATGGCTGATTTATAGGTTAATTTATTATTAATATGGAAAAATAATATATATTTGAATATACTCATAATTAAAAAACTTCCATTTAAGACACTATATTTATTGGCGATATCATCATATATATAATTAGAAAATCTTGAAAAAGTTTCGATAATTATTTTCTAGAACAGTAAAATGAATTTATAATTATATATGGAAAAAAATATTTACAATTAAATTCATTATATAATCATATATATATATCAGAAATCCGGTATATTGAAAGTAAAAAAATTGTATCAATAATTTAGAATTATTTATATCAGTATTCGATTTTTAAAATATTTTATAATATATAATTTTACATAATATATGTTTTTAAGTGAAAGTATGTTATCAATTGGTTATATATTAATATAAAAATAAATATGTTAACAAATCTTATATATTGGAAAAAAATTCTATAATTAATTTTGAAATATTTATATCAATATTTGATTTTTAAAATATTTTATAATAATTGTTTCATATATTGTTTATATTGTTTAGTAGAAAATACATGCAAATCTTTTATATTTGTAACCAAATAACAAATAGCGTAACAATGGCATTGTATGTAAATATTATAGTAAGTGATGTCTTTTTTTATATTGATCTTGAAAGTGATTCTAGTGATGACACCTCAGCAATCAAGTTTTTTTTTTAATATATAAGGGATGTGATACGCCATACTCGAGCAATTGATTAGCATTCAGTGAAATCTGTAAATTAATGATTGATTTTTGAGTATGGGAAGAAAAAAAATAGAAGGAAAGAGATACTTCAACGAATAGTAGGAGTAAAAAATCGTTTTGTTTTTCTGAAAGAAATATTATATACTTTGGCGTTTGGCCCCTAAAATATTCTGTCAAAATTGCCATTTTCTATCTTTATTTTGGTTGGCCCATTTCTTGATTCCTGAAATGAACACACCATTATTTTCATGCCCATTTTTGTCCTTCCATTAACACACACCAAACACCAAACGTACTTTCCTTCTATATATCACTCCCACCTTCAAGTGCTGAGAAAGTGGAATTCACAAGATAGTCACAAATCTCATCAAGTAGAAATCTCCATAACCAGATTGCGTCTAATCTCCTTCTTCTTTCATGTTGGCTTTCAAATCTGTTTCCTATCGAAAGAAAGAAACCATGAGCATTGCTTCCACAAAAGCTCATTGTTTGCCACTTAAATTTTGTCTCATTTCTTAAGATTTTTAGATTCACATACTATTCTGTTCCGTGTTTTTCGCTTCTTGTTCACCATTGTTGCTTCTTGCAGCGTTAATGGTACACTCTGCATAAAACTTTCCCTGCCAAATTCAACTTCTTTTTTTTTTTTTTTCTCAGAAAAAAAAAAAAAAAAAAATNTTCTCAGAAAAAAAAAAAATACAAAATGGGTCAGAGCAAGTGGACAAACTTGGCATAAAATGTTCTAACAGAAGAAGAAAAAGAGAACTTTCTCGTGTCACTTGTCACAAGCTTCATCACTATATATAACTACCTTGCTAAGAAGAGAGCCTTGAACTTGCAAAAGATCCATTTTCTTATTCAAAACATCGAAAAGATGTCGATTTCTTGTACCCGAAATTTCTTCCAACGATTCTGTGTTGAGGAATACAATATTGACACGGTAAAACAGAGTAGTTTCCTCTCCGCCGATCTTTTGCCATCTCTTGGAGCCAGGATTAACCAATCAACGAAGCTCCGGAAACACATAATCTCTCCTTTCAATACAAAATATAGGTAATTTACTCATCTCTATGTAATACTAAGTAACTTGATTTTTTATTTTTTTTTTTAGTTATTTTTTAAAATCCTCTGTTTTTTACATAAAACAGAGCATGGGAGATGTGGCTAGTGTTTCTGGTTATTTACTCAGCTTGGATTTGTCCGTTTGAGTTTGCCTTCATCACCTACAAAAAAGACGCGCTTTTCATCATCGACAACATCATCAATGGCTTCTTCGCCATCGATATTGTCCTCACTTTCTTCGTCGCCTATCTCGATAGCCACTCTTATCTTCTAGTTGACAATCCTAAGAAGATAGCAATAAGGTGAGGACAGAAATATATATAAAAAAAAAAAAAATGAAGAGTGAATCAGATTCTCAAGAAACTGTAACATTTCAGGTACCTTTCAACATGGTTCGCTTTCGACGTGTGTTCAACAGCACCATTTCAGCCTTTGAGCCTCTTGTTTAACTACAATGGGAGCGAACTAGGATTCAGGATCCTTAGCATGCTCAGGTTATGGCGTCTCAGACGAGTTAGCTCGCTATTTGCAAGGTTCATTTTCAATGCTCAAAACAAGTGAAAAAGAGACCCATTAACTGTAAATTTTCATACCCATCTCTGCTATTTACTTTGTTTCAGGCTCGAGAAAGACATCCGTTTCAACTATTTCTGGATACGATGCACAAAACTCATCTCGGTAAGTTCCAAAACAGAGCAAAAAGGAAACCTTTTTTTTTTCAAAACAGAGCAAAAAGGAACTCTTTTTGTCAAAACAGAGCAAAAAGGAAACCTTTTTTTTCAAAACAGAGCAAAAAGGAGACTTTTTTTTGTCAAGACAGAGCAAAAAGGAGACTTTTGTTGTCAAAACAGAGCAAAACGGAAACTTTATAACAAACCTGTAGGAAGCTTACTTGTGTTTGTTGATCTCAGGTCACTTTGTTCGCTGTGCATTGTGCTGGATGTTTCAACTACCTGATTGCAGATAGATATCCTAATCCAAGAAAGACATGGATTGGAGCTGCGTATCCGAATTTCAAGGAAGCAAGTCTATGGAATAGATACGTGACTGCTCTTTACTGGTCAATTACGACCTTGACTACAACAGGATACGGAGATTTGACTCCTGAGAATCCGAGAGAAATGCTGTTTGACATTTTCTTCATGTTATTCAATCTCGGTTTGACGGCGTACCTGATTGGAAACATGACCAACCTAGTCGTTCACTGGACTAGCCGAACCAGAACCTTTGTAAGTTTAAAAGTTTGTTTTTTTTTTTTTTTTATATATCTTAGACTGTTCATTTAATTAGGTAAACATTCTCAAATATTTGGCATAGAGTTTTTATTAATGAAAAAAAAATCTATACTATAAAAGATGAATAACTTCTCTCCAGATGATGACACATCAGCAATTTTGTTTGCTGTGAGCATGACATGTGGCATTAAAAAAAAAAAACTATTTTGTGATTTTCTATATTCTGTATTCAATATTTCAATATATACCTTCATATTATTAATAATATAATTATAAGTTTTCATGATTTTCAATTTAAAATAAAGTTGGTTTTTCATATGCATCTCAAAAAATTATTTTTGAATCTCTTTGCAACTCAATTTACGGTTTCGAACGTTAATATTCCGATAAAAATCAATAGATACTTAAAAATCAACATTTAACCAAGTGAAACAAAAAATACTTAAACTGAATGTATTTTGGGTTCAAGTTTATAAGTTATAGTTAAACCTTTTGATAGCTGTGAGCATGACACGTGTCATCTTGAAAAAAAAAATTAAATGTTTCATGACTTTTCAGTTTTTGTATTCAAGTTATTCTTCATATTCTCAGGTTTGAATAACAATTTCGAGTAAAATACATGAAAATTAGTCTTCGAAAATTCAAATGAAAATAATAATAATAATAATAATAATAACAACTAAGTATTCATTAAGTATATTTCCAAATTTGTGTGTAAAATTTTGTTCATTTGCTTATATATTGAAATATGCGAAAATATTACGTGTAAATGATATAATTGTAGAGGGTAAAGATCGAGTAAAGATAGTTTATGTATAAAAAATAATATTCAAAATATACTTATAAAATTTAGGATCGGGTAATAGTGCGAACAAGAGCTGATAGAAAAAAATATTACTTTTAAAATTTCAGAATTAAAATCACTATACGAAAAAATATTGTAGATCATTAGCATAATAATAGAATTTTTAAAAATTATATATAAATACATTATACATGTAATTAAATTAAATTAATGAATTTTAAAATTTGATATAGTTGTAAACCTGCGCATTGCGCGGGTCAAATTTATAGTTTACATAAAGTTTAAACTATAATAATCTTGAGTATTATTCGCTCTAAAAACTAGGGGAAAAAAAAAAAAAAAACTAATTATTCTTGTTCAACAGAGAGATACAGTGAGAGCTGCTTCAGAGTTTGCTTCAAGAAACCAACTCCCACACGACATACAAGACCAAATGTTATCACACATTTGCTTAAAGTTCAAAACAGAGGGCTTGAAACAGCAAGAAACATTGAACAATTTGCCAAAAGCAATTCGTTCAAGCATTGCAAACTACCTCTTCTTCCCCATTGTTCAGAACATTTACCTCTTTCAAGGAGTTTCTCGTGACTTCCTCTTTCATCTGGTAAAAAAAAAACATTCAATTCTCTAACTTTTCCTTCCAACTCAATATCTTTGCAACAACTCTAAGAGATTTCAAGAAATTACCTTTTCTTTTTTTTTGATGTTCAAGGTTTCAGATATAGATGCTGAGTATTTCCCACCTAAAGAAGATATAATTCTACAAAATGAATCTCCTGCGGATCTTTACATTCTTGTCTCAGGAGCTGTGGTAAGAGAATTATATCAGTTTTTTAAAATGTAATCAAAGGCTTATAGAAATGTCAAAAAAGAACGTTCAACACATTGTGTACGTAACTGTTACAGGACTTCGCTGCTTACGTTGATGGACATGATCAGATTCAAGGGAAAGCAGTGATTGGAGATACGTTTGGAGAGATTGGAGTTTTATGCTACAGACCACAACCTTTCACAGTAAGAACAACCGAGCTATCTCAAATACTACGAATAAGCAGAACATCGCTGATGAGCGCCATGCACACTCATGCTGAAGATGGAAGAGTTATAATGAACAATCTCTTCATGGTATGTGAGTTTAAAACCATCCATATGCTTTGTTGAAATTTTTTTTTTTTGAAAAAACTGTTTATAATAACTAAAAAACCGAAAACAAACTTAACTTGCAGAAACTTAGAGGACAACAGTCGATAGCAATAGATGATACAAATACAGATCAAGAAAACAGAGATTTTCAACGGATGGGATGGGAAGAGTGGAGGGATTCATCAAGAAAAGATGGCTACGGTTGCGCAGATGTTAAGAATCAAGAATCGAGTTCCGAAAATGGAGAAAAGGCTTTGATGGACGCAATTCACAAGGGAGACACTGAAATGGTTAAGAAGCTACTTGAGCGAAGGATTAACATTGAGAAACCAAAGGCTCTTGCGGAAGAACAAGGAAAGAAAAGCATACATGATCTCTTGCTAAGTTATGAAATGAAAATAGATCAAGAACAGAAGTTAGAGAGCTCAAAAGGAGAGAAACCGAATGGCGAAACCAAAGAAATAAGTTACCGTAACGATTCAGATCAATATTGCAGCTCTAGCATACAAGTCAAGCCATGTAAGGGAAAAGAGAAGAGAGTTACTATTCACATGTTGTCACAAGATCAGAAAGATCTATCACAGCTACATAACGGGAAGTTGATTATCTTACCTACATCCTTAGAAGAGCTTCTAAGACTTGCAGGTAAGTTCTCAAACTACTCAAATGGAGAACAAACTCTCCCTTCTGTAAAAAGGTTTATTAACAAGTAGGAAAAATTTGGAATTGTGTAGGTGAAAAGTTTGGAGGATGCAGCTTTACAAAGATCACCAATGCGGAGAAAGCTGAGATTGATGATTTAGATGTTATTTGGGATGGTGATCATTTGTTATTTTCATAAATTTTGAGTATGAAGGTCGTAATTGAAACTCGACTTTTTTTTTTGGTATGAATGTTAAAGACTCGACTTCTTTCATAGAGCAACAATGTATATCTCCAGGCAATGCAATTTATCCGGTTTCATAGAAAGTCTAGATTATCAAAAGGACAAAAAGCATAGTCTTCAACACTAGTATAATATTGATTTGACACAAAAGCTCAATCATATTTCTCTGCTTCGATTTCGCCACAGAAACAAAATGAAACTAGTCTTGCTTCCATTTCTAGTTGAATAAATATTTTCACTGTGCCTCAATATTTTCTTTAAAAAAGGAAATTGAGTATGCCCTGGAAATAAAAGTCTAAAAAAAAAGTTGATTACTCAAAAGAGGTAATTTTCGATTTTGAAACAGGAAATCGAAACCTCTAAAAAGGACGATTAGGCCTAGAGAAGAAAGTGTCCCAAAAAACGTACAGGCTTTAGGAAAAAAGTTTCCGAAAAAGGAACTTTCTAAAATTCATTTATATCCTTATTACTCAAGTAATCGAGATGGATCTAACTCTGCAAGGAAAATAAATGCACGATTCTTCTAATTTCAACTGTAGGCCTTGGGGAAGAAACTTTCCTAAAAAATAATATTTCCAAAATTCGACCTTTAAGTTAAATATATATATATATATATATATATATAAAACCCTCCATAAGGTGTCTCTCTTCTTCATTCATCGATCTCAGTTTCTCTCTCAACGTGTGATTTTTCTCTCTCTCTCTCTCTCTCTCATCGCCGTGATGGTGCTCTCCCACGCTGCGTCGGAGTCTGATGTCTCCGTCCACTCCACGTTCGCATCACGATACGTCCGAACTTCACTTGCCAGGTAACATATAAGTAACACATAATAGCAAATCTTGGTCATGTTCTATGTATGTATCTATGTAACTTCGACTAATATGGAGAGCTGAAAACGTGAATATCAGGTTTAGGATGCCGGAAAACTCGATTCCGAAAGAAGCGGCGTATCAAATCATAAACGACGAGTTGATGCTTGACGGCAATCCAAGGCTTAACTTGGCCTCCTTCGTGACGACGTGGATGGAGCCTGAGTGTGATAAACTCATCATGGCTTCTATTAACAAGAACTATGTCGACATGGACGAGTACCCCGTCACCACCGAACTCCAGGTAATTTAATCATATAGTATTTATTTATATATAAGTCATGATCGTTTCAAAATCGAGTTTAAACACACTTATACGCAGATAAGTGTTTACAAGATCTTGAAAACTTTTTTTTTTTTTTTTGTAAACGACTTTATGATAGTATGTGACCGAGGAATTATAGGATTGCATGTTTTTGGATTTCTGTTCATACCATTATTTATTAGTTTTATTCATAAGATGCTTTGTTATGAAACCTGTTTCAGAAAGAAAAAAAAAGCGTTGTTATTAGGAAATCGGAATTGATTTTTGTCAACTTACATTATATATAAGATTTACACGATATCATGTTGGACTATACAATATTATAAAAATATTATGCATAGTAATCAACACCACTTTGTTTTCTTAAGATTTGTCACGTTGTTATTCTCTAAGATTATTAATTAGCGTTAATATAAGTCTTCAATAGTCTAGTGGGTTTTCTCTAATCGATCTCTTTTTTTACTATTAACAAAACAGAACCGATGTGTGAACATGATCGCACATCTATTCAATGCACCGTTAGGAGAGACGGAGACAGCCGTCGGAGTAGGGACCGTTGGATCATCGGAGGCCATAATGTTGGCCGGTTTGGCATTCAAGCGAAAGTGGCAGAACAAGCGTAAAGCCGAAGGCAAACCTTTCGATAAACCCAACATTGTCACCGGAGCCAATGTTCAAGTAATTACTAATTAACCATTGTTCAAGTCTAATAATTTAATTTGTGCTTTTTGGTCAAATTCTAATAACGGATCAAAATGTTAGGTGTGTTGGGAGAAATTCGCTAGGTACTTTGAGGTTGAGCTTAAGGAAGTGAAACTACGTGAAGGGTACTATGTGATGGACCCGGAACAAGCTGTTGAGATGGTCGATGAGAACACTATCTGTGTTGCGGCCATTCTTGGTTCCACTCTTAATGGAGAATTCGAAGATGTTAAACTCTTGAACGATCTCTTGGTCGAAAAGAACAAAGAAACCGGGTAATTAATTAACTAATTTCGTACCTATATAAATATATACCACCATCAGTGGATTGTATACACTAATCAAAACAACTAACTTATATATACATATATTTTCATAGATGGGATACACCGATCCACGTGGATGCAGCAAGTGGAGGATTCATCGCACCTTTTCTGTATCCGGAATTGGAATGGGACTTTAGATTGCCGTTGGTGAAGAGTATCAATGTGAGTGGTCACAAGTATGGACTTGTGTACGCAGGTATTGGTTGGGTGGTCTGGAGAAACAAAGAGGATTTGCCTGAAGAACTCATCTTCCATATCAATTATCTTGGTTCTGACCAACCCACTTTCACTCTCAATTTCTCCAAAGGTAATACTCTACTTAGTAGCACATTCTTTTTTTTTTTAACAGCCAAAACATGTTTGCATTATATCTACTCTCATTTTTTGTTTCTGTATTTATTGATATTTTTTTTTTTTTTTCAATAAACGCAGGTTCGAGTCAGGTCATAGCTCAATACTACCAACTTATCCGATTGGGACATGAGGTGAGAGGATCCACGATTGTAACTTATATAACTTATATATATACTATGCTAACATAATCAAAATAACTTATAACAATATTAAAATGTATCAATCAAACAGGGTTATAGGAATGTGATGGAGAACTGCAGAGAGAATATGATCGTCCTAAGGCAAGGACTTGAGAAGACAGGAAGATTCCACATCGTGTCAAAAGACGAGGGAGTGCCACTTGTTGCTTTCTCGTTGAAAGATAACAGCTCTCACACTGAGTTCGAAATCTCCGAAATGCTTCGCAGGTTAGTTGTCATAAAACAAGTAGTTAAAGATATATATATGTTTGATGATTCTATATATAATTAACATATTTTAATTAATAGGTATGGATGGATTGTCCCGGCATACACAATGCCCGCAGACGCACAACACATAACTGTTCTTCGAGTGGTCATCAGAGAAGATTTCTCAAGAACACTCGCGGAGAGACTTGTGATCGATATTGAGAATGTGATGCGTGAGCTAGATGAGCTTCCTGCGCGAGTGATCAAAAAGATTTCAATAGGAGAGGTCAAGAGTGAAGATAACGATGATAACTTGATGGTTATGGTGAAGAAAAGCGATTTGGAGAAGCTCAAAGAGATCGGCAGTGGTTCGACCAAGCCTGTCTCGGACAAGCCTATATTTTGTTGATTGGTTTGATCACATCCTCATACGTGTTTTTTTTTTTTAATTTTTTTATGACAGAGTTTCTCTTTTCATAGCATTATTCTTAATTTTTGAGAGGGTTTATAAACCCATAGACACTTTTTTGGAAGTTATTACATTTATAAACACTTGCCTTCTCGTTGACGATGTTGATGTCATTTCGGATGGTTTTTTTTTAACACAAGTTTAACCTAATTTTTAGACTCTTTCTTGATTAGGATAAAATCAGTTTGATTAATCTAAATTAAACAGCTCAACATGTTCTTAGAAGATAATACCACAATCTCTATAAATAACATTTTAAAAACAAGAATTTGTTTTTGCGACAAAAATAAAATATGTATTACACGAACACGAAGTGCATGCGTCCCACCTACGCAGCAAACACATCTACTCATCTTATTTTTTGCAATTCCTATTTTACCCCTACCTTGACACTATTCCTTTCTCTCTACAAACCCAATTTCGTCATTTCCTCTATATACCCCACAAACCCGAGACCTCTATATATAAAAAGGTCCTCACAGCAAACAAATCTCATCGAATCTAATGTCGTCGCAAGAAACTAAACCAGATCAAAGAGAAGGAGCTGAGATCTGCAATGGCGGATCTATCTGCAAGAAAAAAGCAGACGAGATCTTGTCGACGATGAATCTGCCCAAAGGACTTCTCCCTTTAGACGACATGACAGAGATCGGTCACAACAAATCAACCGGTTACGTCTGGATCAAGATGAAGAACAAGGTTCAGCATCGGTTTAAAGCCATCGGACGAAACGTATCGTACGATTCGGAGGTTACTGCGTTCGTCGAGAACCGTCGGATGCGTGCGCTCACTGGAATCAAGAGCAAGGAGCTTCTGATTTGGGTTACTATTTCTGAGATCTTCGTTAATGATCAAGACAAAACCAAGATTACTTTTGCTAATCCGACTGGACTGTCACGTACTTTCCCCGTCACTGCTTTTGAGGAAGAGAATTGATTTTGTCTAACGGTCCTCAACTCTGTGCTTTTAGCTAAATCTTTAACAAAAAAACTCTGTGCTTTTAGCTAAATCATTTTCTTCTTCTTCTTGTCTTGTCTTTGCTTAGCTAAATTATCTATGTTCTACCACAACAACCAAAACAAAACAAAACAAAATTACAATATTTTAGATTTTATTTTTTCTCATATATCATATACGGAGCTTGTAGACCGATCAGATCCACAGATCAGTTCTTCTATGTATTGTTTGGTCGCTGTTGCGACTTGCATGCGACGTTTTACTTGTTTTTTTATTTTTGTTTTTCTGTTTGAGAAGTTTAGAATTGAATAATTGAATAAGTGGTCCAAAATTATAAATTTGACAAGAGTAACAGAATTCATTTGTCACCGGTTCGCAACTTAGTATAAATAATTATATGGTCAAATATCACGAAGTAACCAAGCCCGTCTAGCTCAGTTGGTAGAGCGCAAGGCTCTTAACCTTGTGGTCGTGGGTTCGAGTCCCACGGTGGTAAATTTTAGCCAAAAAAAAACCGACGTTTGATGTAAATGTCTAACCATGTTTTTTTTTGCCGGAGCTGAGGTCAATTAGAACCATGTTTTTTGAATGGTTTGGTTGAAATTGTATAACCAGCCCATTCGATTCATATAACACCGATCATGTTATAGTCTACTCGTGTTAGTACAACTAGAAAATTAACCCGCGCAATGCGCGGAATTACAACTATAAATTTTATTGTTTTAATTTAACTATAATTATTTTTTATGAATTTTAAAAATCCTATCATTATACTAATAATTTACAATATTTGCTCGTAAAGTGATTTTATTTCTGAAATTTTTTAAAATAATGATTTTAACTATTAGTTTTTAACCGCACTATTACTGGATCCTAAATTTTAGAAGTATATTTTGAATATTATTTTCCAATAAGAACTATATTTACTCGATTCTTACCCGCTATAACTATATTATTTACACTTATTGTTCTCGCANCGCTATAACTATATTATTTACACTTATTGTTCTCGCATATTTCTATATATAAGTAAATGAATATAAATTTATACACAAAATTTGTAAATAGATTTCATGAATACGTTGTTATT
>OVBJ01002737.1:0-15781 GCA_900406535.1 Noccaea bulbosa
TTAACCCTACTTTGTATTCTATATAAAGAGCTCTTCTCCCTTGAATAAAATTATCTCATTCTCTCATTTCTTACAACAATTTTCAACATATAAGATCATTTATGGTGTTATTTTACTAGAGTTGGTATTGAGAGTTGGTATCAACGTGTTTGCCGTTGAACATAATAAACCAAACTTCTAAGGCTCAAATGTCAAAAGAATTTGAAATTAATCTCTAATTCTCTATGTCCTCGACCTTTCATGGACCACCCAACACCAACATTAAACTACTTTATTTTGTTAAACGATATTCTGTGGTTGTTATAAATAAATGGATACACAGGTGTGAAAGCAACTACAAAAATCAAGAAAACGAATTTGCACCAGATCCTAGAGATTGCGTCTAGGGGGGAAAAACCCCAACATTAACTACTTATTTTCTTCGAAATTATTAGACTTCTTTGATACTTGAAAATTGAAATCACCATAATTTCACAAATTTGTGTGACGCCGACGTCATTATGTAATATCACGTCAAAATTAATAGTTAAAAACTTAAACAATAAAAAGAATACCTCACGGCTCACGCAGCAGCAACGAATTCTAAACTTTGGAAAAGTGTATATATGAAAAAAATAATTTCTTGATGGATTGTACCCTCTCCAAACTCTCCTAAACATAGAAGGAAATTCCGAGGTGTGTGGAATCGGTTGGATGTTAAGAGATGAAAAATGAGACTAATTTCGACTATGTCGATAACCATGGTTTTGGAAGAGTTATCGTTGAGAATGATTCCAACTCGCTAGCTCAGGCGTTACTACATCCTCTAGATTGGTCAAACTTGAAGAGTATTAGGAAAAGTATTCTTGGGACACATCGGAAACAGTCACATAACTCCGTTCACCTTTAAATGCCGGCAAGCTAATCAGTGTACGGCTTTGTTTTGCCAGGAGGGCTTATACGTTCCCGGTTTATCATGCTTTACTTGAGGCTTCAAGCAAATGGGCCTAAAACATAAGATTGTAAGGCTCAAATAAGATAGGAGCATTATGCCATTATCACATGTCCAAAAAAAGTGTATATGAATTATCTAATTATATTTGATTATACAGCAACTATCAATGGATCCATTGTTTATTTTAATAAACGATAGTTTGTGGTTATACACGTTATGTTTGTGACTGAATTGAATTTATTGTTGTTCTAATAAAAATGTACATTGGTTTTACGAAGTTTAAACGTGAGAGAAAAAGTTGATTCATTACTTGTTTTTGATGCTTTGGTTTGCCTTTGAATTCAACAGTTTTCCCCGTGTTTAGGATCTATAAAATTTGTAAAGGATATTGAATACAATTTGTTTATTAATATTGTTTTATCTTTAAAATGTTAAACACAATTAAGCAGTGAAACAATCAAAGTCCAACTGTTGTACAGGGTGTATCAAATTGGAAAGAAAAATAACCAAGTGATTGTAGTTTAATAGTTGAGTTGGTGGTGAAGAATTTGTCATGTGAGTCGATGCCATGATTCGTACGACCAACTACGGATTTCCATTATTGGTTTTCTATTTGGCTATTGCAAACGTTTGTTAAAAGTATATATTTTTTTCTTTTATAAATTATGAGGAACAGTCTGGATTTCGGTCCAATAGCTATCTCGTTGTCACAAAAAAAAAAAAGAGTTTACTGTACAATCAGGATTCAAAGAAAACAATTAACAAGGATTCTCTTATCCAATAGGAGCACACAAAACATTTGAAGCAAGTCTTTACAGATTACATATCTTCTATTAAATCAAACATAAAAGGGCACTCACCCATCTAGATGTTTTTCGAGAAGACCTAAATAGCCTCAACATATAATTTAATTCATTATAACTTTAAGAGTTGAAATAAATCAAACCCTTTGATTCCTCTTAACAAATCTTTTTACCCAAAAGTATCATCAGGAAAAAAACTATTTGGGTTAGCAAGTTTTAGAACATTGACCAAAACATAGATAATGATTGGATTAGCTAAACAAAAATCGCAACCAATACACTTAGAGTTGTATTATTATACATATGATTATGTCTACATATCGACTAACTGACTAAGGGTCAGAAAATGCTAAACCCCCAAATACTGAGAAGAACATGCACAAACTTGCTTTTCATTTTTTTTGTTTTTCTCTTAACTCTGGAAATGTAAAGAGATGGAATTAATATGGTCACTTTCACTTATGAAAAGAAGTTTTTATTTGACTTCTAGCCTTTTGTTGATTGTGGCAGATTTGTTGTTTTATGAAAAGAGTTCAAACTCGTGAAACACAAAGAGGGTGGTAGTTTCGTATCTCGCTGTTGATACTTTTAACATAAAAGTGGAAAAAAGAATGTTAAAGAAAAAAGCTGGAAAGAAAAGGAGAAAAAAGTTACTCTCTCTTTTCTTTTCCTTTAAGGAAAGAGCCAAACAGCTTGCTTGCATGGCCCTTTACGGCTTTACGACGTACACACGAGTTTTTTTTTTTTTTTTTTTTTTTTTTTTTTTTTTTTTTTTTTTTTTNTTTTTTAATAGGCCTTCATCACACGAGTTCTTTTTTTTCTTTTCAATTTCAATATAATTTTCTTCTTGCTACATCCACGACTATATTTATTATATCAAGCATTGAAATTTTCTTCTTGTACACGAAGAAAGAAAAAAACATTAGATTAACACCATATTTTTTTTTTCTATACGTCAATACCAAAACACTGAAACATTAGATTAGCACCAAAAATCTAGCGTAGTTTTCTTCTTATTTAATAGATTTTGATTCCAATGGCTGAAATTTCTAAGATTAGAAACAATTACTTCCTTTAGGCAATTGACATGAGCATATATGTTCGTTCTTGGGATCCCGGCTCCCTACTTGACATTCACACTTAATATAACGCTTTCGTTCTTTAGCAACCATTTTCTTTAAGCATTCCTTGTTTGCATTGACGCCGCATTTTCCAGGGAACACGATCCCATCCCAACACTTATCACCGGAGGTAGAAGGTGCTCCAGCAGCTTCCACATCTATTTAATAAAATTGTTAGGCTATATATATATATATATATATATACGAAATTTAGCAATAAAACAATTTTCAGTCACGCCAGTTCTATAAGTAACTTTTTGCAATGCTTAACAATCAGTGCTTCCAAATGCTTTGAGTAACAAAACAAAAGCAAAAGACGACTGATATCTTACCTTCAACATGATTTGTAATGAAAAGGATGAAAACACAAGAAACCATAAACAAAATAGTACACCTCATGGCTCAAAAATTTGACAAAGATTGTCTTTATTACTCGGAGGAATTTATAGTATATATTGCTCTCGTAATAAATTTTTTTTTTTGGTCAACATTCGTAACAAAATACACTACCACACGGTAAAATACTTATTCCGGCTGAATTTAAGAAAAGAAAAGTACAAGGATGGAGCCAAGTCAATATAATCGATGGAACCGGTGTCTTTTATTTTTAGAGACATTATTTTTAGTTAACTTCACTTTTCAATTTTGATTGTTTTTTTCTTCTATTATATTTTGACTACAAATCATACTTGAGCAATTGTGATGTTAAATTGAGATTCCCTGATTATGACGCAATGTATGTAGTTTTCAGTTTTGATTTCTCTTTCATTTATTAGTAAATAATAAAGAGATTTTGGTTATTGTTACAGTGCAAGAAATTTTACATGCGCATATATGGTGGCTACTGGTTAGGTATTTTGGTTTCGTTTTAAGGCCACCGATATGTATCCTAGATGTGTTTCATCAACTCATTTTGTTTAATATGAAATTTTGAGTTTCTTAATTATTGAAAAAAAAAATTGTCTTAACTGTCAATTTTCAAATATTCAACGAAAATAGCCACTTAAAAATCCATTACATTCTCCAAATTAGCGTAGACTTAACAAATTTTTTTTACTGATAAATCTATTGTTATCAAGAATTGAGAAATAATCTCGACCCTCCCACCAAAAATTATTATTACAACTTCGGAATTAAATCAGCAAAAATAAAGGAGAAACTAAATAGGAAGAGAACGAGAGAGAGAAGAAAAATGAGATTTATTAGTTAGGTGAGAACTCGATCATCTTCTTTTGCTGATTCAAGTTCTTGTAAAACTTCTTTATAAATTCCTCCGCTGCTTTGTCCACGTGTCCGTTAGCCACGTCACCATCTTCCCGTAACGGGAACGGTGAGTCCGTCACCCGTAAAGGCCTCACTAACGGAGTACTCCGTCCAAACCCCGGCAGATATGGAGATAATGCCGTCAAAGCTTCGACGGACAAACCCGGCGTGTGACTTCCCTTATCATGATCTCCGGCGCCGTTGAGCAGCTCCAGCACAGCTCGGGAGGCGAAGGCATCGTCGTCCATAGTAGATGGCGCTTGACCACACGCGAAGAGACTAACGTGGTGACTCTTCTTCTTGAAGGCGGCGATGTTGAAGAGGAACGAGTAGTTAGGAGTGTCGCTGCAGCTAAACTCGTATTCTTTCCGCGGCTGCGACGCGGTGGCTGGGACGCGGCGGCGGTTGTGGAACATGAGATTCTTGCCGCGTTTGAGAGTTGCGTTAAAGTCGGCGAGGAGCTTATGTTTTGAAATGCCTTTGTGTAACATGTACAAGACAAAACGTACGATGTTCCATAGCTTCTTGCTTATTGGTACGTTCTTCTCCATCTTTTGAATTAGAGAGAGTGAGAGAGAGAGAGAATGAGATTATTGTTTTTTGTTTTTGCTTTGATTTTTGCTTATGGGCTAAGGATCAATGTGGTGTGGGATTTATAAAGGGGAGAGAGATAAAAGACTTTTCTTAATTAAACGTGGAACATTAGTTTAGCTTTATGATTGTTGTTAAATAGCTTTATGATTTTAAGAACCCAAATGGAAAAGAAAAATCAAATTTGAAATTCTTTTATCAACTTTTGTTGTACTTTAGATTGCACTATGCCACTATGTATAATAGCCATCTATATATGGATATTACTTTTTCTATAAAAAATAAATTAACATACATACAAAATTTAACTAAGTGTGGGTGTATTACGACTTGACCTTCTACTATGACGGTATATACGCTTTACAACTGCATCTTTTTACTTTAAAATTTTCCTTTTAGACGGAATTGGCTAAAAATAAAACTATATTATTGCCTTTGTCTTTATAGTTTACTTTTTAGTTTGTCTTAAAAGTTTAAATCCTTCACCAGATAGTTGTGTGTAATGAGTGCCACAAATTTAGGCAAAGAAAAAAGTAAGTTCAATTGAAAAAGAACTCCAAGTTAAAAGAAAGGCAAATGCAACCCAACTTTGTGCAAATCTCTTTAGTTACCCTTATTTTATTCAGTAAGTGAAATTAGCAAAGTTTTGTTTTAGGGTTATTCCTATCTCAAGACTAATCTAAAGATGAGACTACAAATGACTCTGGTTTATACGAGAAACCATCACTGGGTGTATACGCGTATACTTACTTAGTACTTTACACAAAGAATCTAGAGATCCTCCTCCTCGTTTGGTACTATCAACCTCTCCATGTAAGCCTGTAGGCACAGTGCAGAGAAAACATTTCTATCAACCCCAATACTGAAAATGTTACCATAACACTCAATCTCACTACCAACTCGTAAGCCAAAATGTGACCATGATTACTGCTTGTAAAGGGAAAATGGTGAATTTCTAACCTTTATCTTGACAGCATCAGATGGAGATGGTTTTAAATCCAAAGCAATGCCAAAGTGTAACACAGCTTTGTCGTATAGCTTTAGCTGTTTGTAGACATTGCCAAGCAACGCATGGACACTGCTTTCTTGAGGAGCACAATCTTTGAGCTCTTCTAAAACTTTCCGAGCTTTGTGATAATCACCAAGCCTGGCTAATATGTTAGCCTTGTAGTACTTTGGGAGCGGATTCCTCGCATCAGTGATTATAGCCTTCTCCATCATCTTCAATGCCTCGTCGTTCCTCTGCAAAATATTATCAGTCTTCAAGCTTAATCTCACAGATAAATCAGAACATTACAAAGTCATAAAGAGTTAATATATGATAGATAAGGTTCCAACCTTTGATTCATGCAAAGCAATCCCAGAGTAACACATGATGACTGAAGATCTTGGATTTATCCGGAGAGCCTGTTGAAACTGATGCTGCGCAAACTCGTGTTTCTCTTGATGAAGGTAAGTCATTCCAAGACCGTACCATGCATTATAATGTCTGGTATCTATGCTCAGTGCCCTCCGATAACATTTCTCTGCATCTTCAAATTCTTCCAATGAAGCAAGCCTGTGAAGCCGAGGACGAGACTGTATGTTATTAATGTACATGTTTGGCTATATGCAGAGTAAGACGAACAAAAAGAGATGCATCGAAAAAAACTCTTACTCGTGGCCACAAAGGGTATGCGCGTATGTGAATCTTTCATTCAACTGGATAGCTCTCTGAAACATTTTCAGAGCAGTTTCATGATCCTTACGCAAACTGTAACAGTTCCCAACAGCACACCTGCGATTTCACATTGCTAACAGAGTCATTACAGGGAAAAATTCCAAGCCATAAGAAAAACTCTGTAAACAGACATATGTGGTTGAGCATATTGTTAATGAAGGTGTTACCATGATTCTGGAGATAAGCGGTCAACTGAAATCAGCTCCTGAGCTAAACAGCCCAACCTCATCTCTTCTTTCAAGTGCTTCAAAAGCAAAGACAAGAAGTCACTATAAGTAACACAATAAACATAGAAATCCTCACAGGTTGATCTAAAGTCAAGTTCTCCATCCTGGAGTTGCAACACGATAATGTTCAGAGTCAACGTCGTAGGATACTATTGAAGAGTTAGCTCAAAGGCGGTTCACAATTAATAGCAGTAAAATTTTCAAATAACGAAAATAAGCTCACATAAAGAACAGTGGAGTACGTATCCATTCCTTCCAAAGCATAAGGAGACTTTTGATGAGCAAGAGTTAAGACAGAGTCAGCTTTGAAGTAGTCTTGTAGCTCAAAATACGCTTTTCCAACCTATGTCAAAACCAACTAAATGAAGTTAGAAAAAAAGAGCCAATGAACTAATATAACCATTTCAAGCTGGCTTGAGTTTCCAATAGGGCAGATCACAGACAAAACCCACTCATATCATATTACCTGCAAGAGAACCCAGTGTGTATTGTATTGTTTATGAGATAGCTTTTGGTATACCAACAAAGCTTCCTGCAGTAATATCCAGTTTTGTCATGTTTTGGCTTCGACATCCATAGTTTAATGTTTAGGCAGAGACTATATACCCGGCAATTGTACATAAGTAAATGCCTGTGGCCATCTCCAAGAAGTTTCAGAAGGTTTAGCACTTCTGAAATTCCAGACATGATGTTGAAAGGTTCCGCGGAAGATCCACCAGGATTTGAATTTTCCTCATCGTCAACAGAGCTTCCAGTGTCACTTATAGACTGGCCTGACGTCGTTACTGCATCATTTAGAGTAACAGTATCAGGACATATATGTCCAAGTCTTATTGTCATGAAAAATACTTAAGCCACCCAAATATTCACATCATGAATTTTAACTAGAGATCGCAATTTTTCATCAGAAGTGCTTTCAGAAATAATAACCAGTTGATGCTCTATAGCCAGATTAAGAAGACAGAAACGAAAAATATTGGAGAGAGAACATCACCTTCCTTGCTACTTTGGATTCTGCATTTCCCAATCATGGAGGAAAGAGATGGTACACATTTTGACTCGGAAGGTGAAAGATGTAACCAATGGGAATCTTTTTCAAATGACTGCGACATGGGTATCTTTCTCTTTGCTGCTAATCTAGCACTCCGGCGACGCCCAGATTCTTCTGGAACCTTCAAGATAGAAGACGGGGAAACTAAAAGAATATCAATATATCAAGTAGCATTAGATGATCATTTATCGCCATATGCATAAAGGAGAAAACTCTTATGCAATGAAAAAACGGAAGAAAGCATTAAAGATGATTGCAGATATACAACCTCTGCTGACACATCTTCACTAACAAACTCTCTTCGAGACTCTCCATGTACAGAAATCAATCCTTCCACTGCTGGACGACGCATATTCTTATAAAGCATAGGTGGTGGAGCCTCCAATACCTGAAAAAAAATATAGATACTTTGAGATAATATAGTATACAGACATTGAGAAAACTGAGGATTTTAAGCTAGAAACAGTAACTAAAACTAGTTTGAGATAAAGATATAACCTGTGAAAGCACTGGAGAAGGCGTATTCAAGTCCCATCCATTTGTATCTACACCAAGCTGCTTAGTTACCAGATCTTGTTGGTTCTCTTCTGGAACATGTTCTGGTTGCCATAAACTTGTATCTTTTGAGGCCTTATCAGAATCTGTACGCTGTTCTATAGCATTGGTTTCTCCTTCTGAGGAGTTTATTCGTAGTGAGACGCAAATTTCCTGAAGACGCTTGCCAGCGACATTGCCAAAAACTGTTGAAGCTTCTTCAGCGGCACCTGAAAAGATGACAGCAGAACGCCGTATAAAAGAAATGAGTCTCTTGTCCCAGATTTCCGGCTGGAATAACCGAAACATAAAACTGGTAAAATACATGACTCACACGGAGCTTTGACTTTACCTAAACTACAAAGTTCTCCATATGCTTCCCAGCACAATGGATCAAACGACAATGCCTTCCTAAACTGTTGTATTGAACTGGTCTTCCTCCCAGCATATCTGGTAGCATGAAACAGAGAGTAACACATTTATCAGAAGCTAATACCATCAACCTTAACAAATGCAATACATTGAGGATTACATAGGAAACTTATTCCACTGCAATAAGAGATGCAGCAAGTTAATAAGTTTGTTACCGCATCACTAAACCTAGACAGAGGAGTACTAAGAATGTGAGAGCCAACAATATAAGATATAGTAACTTTCAAAGTAAATATTCGTCACCTATATATAAGACCAAGAAGATAATGCCCCGCTGCACCACCAGGAACCTGCATCATGTTAAAAATACAACACTGGTCAGTTCTCACTCCCAAAAGACTGTAATGTCATGTCCATGGAAAAGTCAAAGGATGTTTCTCAGAGTTTTAGCAAGACAAGTAGAAAAGCAAATGCCACATTACTTGTTCAACATATTCTTCACTGGGCAACAATGCGGCTTCAGCTTCTCCGAGAAGATCCAACTTGAAGCATGAGAATGCAAACAGATACCGAGACTGAGGCGTTTTTGAACCTTAATTTGGATTAAAAAAAGGAAGATGTTTAAAAGATTAAAACAACTAATATACGAGATGTTGCAGAGGATGGAAGAATGTAGTTACCTTTGAGGATGTAATATGCACTATAAGCTTGACTATTACTTAAGTAACACCTTGCTAACAATTGCAGGTTCACCTACACAATGATGGTCAAATTCGAAAAATCTCAATTTGGCTAATATATAAGCTTTAACTCCCAACAGAGACATGATTGAAAATTCCAAAAAATAAAACGAAGTGTCGGAAGAAATTCACAAAATCAACCCGGAATCATAAACAATTTCGAGAATCCTCTATTCGGGAAAACCAAAAAAGAGCTAGAAGATCGGATCAGGCAGCAAGAGAGACAGAAATCATTTGTAATTAGAGAAAAACGAAATCGATCCTTAACCGAAGAAATTCATGTGATCAATCACGAGAAACTGAAATTGGGAAATCGGAAAAAGAAGGAAAGTGAATACCTCGGAGGGGAATTCCGCGAGAAGACGTTCGCAAAGGAAGATTGCGTTGGTGAGCATGAATTGGCTAAGGTTTTTCTCCACACAATTCACCAGTAAGGTCTCCATATCTGATGGTGACGAAATTGATTGATGGAGAACTGAGAAGAAAGGGCAGAGTGAGTCAGCAGAAGAAAATGGGTTTGTCTTTGTGGGTGTGTGTGTGTGTGATGTTGTCGCGTTTCAGCAAATCTCGCGCCGCTAAGGAATTTCAAAAGCCTAACCTTCTCACGCGACAAGCGTGTGAGCTTTGTGAACTGGCAAAATCGCGTTTGGTGTTTAGCTTTAAAGAGAACCGCGTTTAAGATAGATCTCATGTCACTTTCTCCCGGTTTTTGTCACAAACCAAGTAGCAATAATAAGAATTCCCTCATTGACATTATATTATTTTATTCAGTAACCCTCAATAATATGATAATTAAGTGACTGACAATTTTATAGAGCTACTGTTCAAATTTAAAAGACCATTTTATCCTTTTTTATATGTCAACCCTTTTGGTTTGCTCAATTAACATAAAACTGAAAAGTTAAAAAAAAAGAATTAAGAAAAAGAAGAAGAAAAAAGAAAAACGAAGAAGAAGTAGAAGAGAAAAAGATAATGGTGATGACCATAATGTAGGGGGTAGTGGACTAGTGGTAGTGGTGAGGTCGATGTTGGCGACGGTAACGTTGCTATACGGTAATAACCACAATATTGATAACGATAACAACAACAAAGTTGTAAAGTTAATAAAGTTAGTTAATCAGTAATTTATATTTTTCATAAATGATAACAAGGTTTTTGTTAACGTTAATTTTACTATATGACAACATGATTAACATGACAATTTTTAGTTTTTGTTATATGATAACTTGTTTAATTGATAATTTCTCTCACAAGATGTTAACTGAGTTAAATCCTTTAATTTTTATACTTCTATCTTATTTCAATAAGGGCAAGATGATTCAAATATAGTAATATACTGTATATCAATCTAAATTAAAATCGTTATATTCATTTTACCTAATTTTGTTATTATTTGAAGATATATATTAAATTCATCCTAAGCACGAACCGGATAAATCGCAGTTCGGAAACCATGTCTTACTTATAGCTTTAGTCGAATATCAAAATATCATGCTGGTGGCTTCACATTGTCACAAAAACCAAAGATTAGCAGCATCTCTATTGGGATAAAAAAAATGATGAATTTACTTTACTGCCATTAAGTTTCCATCATGATGAATTGGGCTAGGATTTGTCAGGTTTATTATACCAAGTGCCATACAATTTTATGTGTGGCCAAGAGAAAACTGCATATGTGGCTATTGTTTAAATAAGAAGTTAATGTCGTCCCTTGTAAAGCTCTTGGTTTTTAATTTTTTGGCACTGTCCAAAATCAAATGTCAAAAGCTATATATGGATTAAACAGACACGATCAAAAATACAAAGATAAAAATAAATATCTCAAACTAATATGTGCTTCAAGGACGTTATAACAAAAATATGTCTAGATCTTGCGAAAAACGTAAAAAATATTTTAATTATTAGCATGCAATTACATTACTATTAACGTAAAAAGAAACATTTTAATTATTAGCATGAATGTGTGAAATTATGATTCTAGTAACCAAAAGAAAAAAATATGGAAAGGAAACTTAAACAATAACACGGTAAAAAAGTCTTGAGTAGTTATGTAGAGATTTATAACAAAATTAAAATAAAATGTTTTAAATCCAATAACCAAGATATCACTAAAAGTCTGTACCAAGTGAGCGAAGAATTCAAGCATCAAACACAAATATGTAACTCAAACACCTAAGAGTGCAATTGTAACTTTCATCACACAAAATAAAATTAGTTTCATAGTTTTTCTATACATATTATATAACATTTTCATGTAAAAGATTTTGATTAATGCTATTAATTTTTTGTTTTGACTATTTTGTCGTTTGAAACTATATGATCATCATGACATTTTATATACTGTAATTTTGTAAAAGAAAAATCAACTCATCATAAACCCTACATGACATCGAACTTGCACGCCGATTACGCGCAAGTTCATCTATATTCATTACCTTATTCAACCATCATTTATTTTATTGATTTTTGGTTCAAGGAATATTGTAAATGTAGAATAACTCAATAAATAAGCAATACAAGTTCAAAAAATCGGCGATTATGCCAAGAAATCGGTGGGAAAAACGCTATACGACCAGCTTCCGAGGGGATTAGCAAAAATCGGTTGACTTTTTGATCAAAGTCAACTGGGCCTATGTGAACATTTTTTTTTTTCTAAAAACAGCTGTGATAAAGAAAATTGCATTGGCCAATTTGCTATTTTCGTTTTAATTTGGGCCCAATAATGAACAAGATAACATTTGTTCTTAGTTATTCGTTTTATTCGTTAATGGTCTTAGGTGTTTTGGACCTTTTGGTGAATTGAACTATTTTTATATATTTTATAATAGATATGAGTTGAGAAAATAACAATTTATAATCTTTTGGATATGAATATTAATTATATAGTTATATATATATATATATATATATAAATATTTGAAAAATATACAAAATACAGTCAAAATTTTATCTCCGATTAATTTTTGATTAATCTCCGTTTTTTTAAAAAAACGTTAATCCTAACCCGGCCGCCCGATTAACGATTAGCAATTTTTTGAATACAGCGAGACTTTTGATTATGGCATTAGTGAGCAAATAGAGATATAATATTTAGGTAAGTTATAAATATGCAAGATCGCAAGAATACTCTTACCATTTTTGTTGTACACAAATTACATCATATTCACAAATTTTATGAATGTAGCTAGAAAATACACCATAACACAAAAATATAAATAATTGACCATTTGAGCTTTAAATTAGATTTTGAACAAACGAAAAGGGTATAATTTGTAACTAAAACAACCGATATAATTATTTTTCTCTTTTCTGTTAAATTTACTGTATAAACCTTGCAACCAAACATAACTTATTATTTTTGATTTTATTTATTATCACTAATTCACTATCGTGCTTGTTACCACAAGCAATATTATTAAAGATCTTTCTTTTTTTTCAATTCAACAATAAATTATTATGGTAGCAACCAAGATAGGTGGATAAATTTTACTTGAATTGATCATTTTTCAAATTTTTGTTGAAATTCACCAGCAAAAACTTTCGTTTTAACACAAAGCAAAACTTTGAATATCTGTTAAAAATCGGTCACGGTTACCAAGAGCCTTAAAAGTTAAAACCACACAAAGCAAAAACGATTTTTTTTCTTTTTCATCTTCTATAATTAATGTTTTGATTTTTCTACCCTTTTGGTTTTTTTCTGTCTCTTATTTCTCATGTTGCTTCAAACTTTTATTTTTTCTTGCTCATGCTTTAGTTTTTATTTGCATATTTCCAGTTTTTTTCTCTCCGCCTCTCTGACTCAGTTTATGCCTAGTACTAGGCTTCAATACGGTAGTGGAGTGCAAAAAAGTTTTAGTTAATGAATATGATTTTTTAATTTTTTTTAATAAAGAATTGGTTTGATTTTTTGCTTGTGTTTTTTGAATTTAATAAAGTGTTGGTTATTAACCAGGACAAAACAATGTTATACTATTTCCATACATATAAATTAAAAACATGAAATTTGCTTACTACCAATTTTTTTTTTTTTTTTTAATTTGGCAACATTTGCTAACTACCATTTAAGTTTAATTCCATCATGTTTGATTAAGGACTTTGCAGAGTTTTTTTAATCCAAAGTGCCCTACAATTTGATTGCCAAATAAAAACGTTAGGGCCGACTATTCCCAAATAGGCCCAACTCAGCCCATATGATGTGAGTTACAAACGCGAGGTCATCTTCTTCATTTCACAAATCACTTCAATTTTTTTTTGAGTTTTCATCAGACTCTTAATTCTAGGGTTTATTTCCTTCCCTCCGCTCCCCTGAGCTCGAGCTCGGGAATACCAAAGCGGAAGATTCAAACACCTCTATCTGCATCTTCAGGTTTGCTATATCTCTCTCCATCGATTCCTCCAACAGTATGATTGTTCTTAATTGTTTAGGGTTCTCGATAATTTGGCCTGAATCTTACTGCCTTCTCGTTTAAACGATTTGACGTCAAGAATCCAGTCGTGTAACATTAGATTTTATTCGAACTTCGTCTATTTTCCCGAGAGAAAGATACCAAACAAAATTGCTACTCTGGAAACCTTTTATATAAGCTTAGATTCATCTACAGCTGCAACGAACCCCGCTTTAACTTTGAATTCTTCATCTGGCCATAGCCATGTGGATTACAGTCGCCTAGTTGATTCTGATGAGCTTGTTCTTCTGCAATCGTGCTCAAAAACTAAACGATGACGATTTGTTGCCTTTTTGCAGGGAGGTAACAGTGTATTGAGTAGAAATGAGTGCTACAGCCCACAGGACTCCTAAATCAGGGAGGCAGTCTCTGCTCTTTCAAGATTTAGCTTCTCCTGTTTCAGCACGAAGAGGGAAATTCTCGACCCCGGGACAGGCAGCTGCGGTATCTGCACTATGGCGTGAGAATTTCGGAGGGTCGGATCTTCCTCCACCTCCAATGTACACTCTGGACGACCGGTCTGATTTCTCCCCAGAGTCTGGCATTGCAGACTACTCGGGCTCTCCGGATCTCAAATCTGAGAGAAGAACGCCTTTCCAGAGCTCCGGAACAAATTTTGTAACTCCTGGTAAAGGGAAGTTAGAAGCAAGCCCGTCTTTTTCTCTGCGGAATGCACAGCAGAGTCCGCAAGTTTCAGTGAGTCCGAATTGGTGGTCACAGTCAAAGGCAGGGAGTAGTAACGAGCAGGATGATAAAGGGAAGGGCTCTCCCGTAGAAGGTGTGATTCAGCCAGGTGCATTGGTCACTCTTCCGCCACCTAGAGAAGTTGCTAGGCCAGAGGTTCAGAGGCAAGTTATACCCACAGGAAACCTTGAAGAGGAAGAGTGGGTCACTGTCTATGGGTAAGCCACATTTAATCTTTGTTGATCTCGTTTCTCCTTTTTGTCTCTAGTGTTGCTTTGCTCTGTTGCAAATGCTCTTTACTCGTCTCTGGAATCCTAGGTGCATGGTTAATAACTGTTATATTGCTAGTGTTATTAAGTACCTTATCTTAGAGAACTTTTCATTCTAGTTGCACCAAGTAGTTAAATGATGCTAAAATATGGCTCAGCCTTTGATTGTGGATTCTCACTCTTTAGATGGATAACAACTGGTTTAGTGATTCGCTTGATAGTGTTATTAAGCGCCTTATCTTTTGTCTTGTCTTGCTCCGTAAAGAACTGATCATGATAACTGCTTTCAGATTTTCTCCAGGTGATACGAATTTGGTACTACGTGAGTTTGAAAAGTGTGGTATGATCTTGAAACATGTTCCTGGTCCAAGGAATGCCAACTGGATGCACATCCTCTACCAGGTTACTCCTCTTCCGATAGGCATTCATATAACTGAATCTTCGGGATGAAGGAAACTAGAGAAGTAAACAAGTGGTCTGTGTATTTTTGATGCAGAATCGGTCTGATGCACAGAAGGCCCTGAGCAAAGCCGGGATGATGATCAATGGAGTGGTAATAGTAGGAGTGAAGGCAGTAGACCCGATACAGAGGCAAGCGTTAAACGAAAGACTGAACAACCAAGGATTCATGACCTTGCCTCCACCATCATCCGCTAGAGACTCTGAGTTTAACACAGCGAGGCCCTCTTCTCGACCTCACTACTTGCAAAACGGAAGCGCTTTCGCCCCTCAACCAAGTGGCGGCGGCGGCGGCGGCGCCATGGCCTCTCCATCGAAGTCGGTGGTCTCGAAGTTCTTTGACTTGATGTTCGGTGTTTAAAAATCTTCCTTCCATACACGGATAATTTGAAGTTTTGTGAGAGCAAGAGTGAGTAAATTCAGAGCGTGATCAAAATTTAAATTGTAAGAGGGGTGTTTCCAAATTGTCTTTGTATTGACGACAGCTATAATTGGTATAAATCTGATTATAAAAATCTTGTTGTGAGTAATGAGAGAATGGGATGATCTTATTCATGACTAGAGAGCT
>OVBJ01002738.1:0-15773 GCA_900406535.1 Noccaea bulbosa
GGCGACGATCACTATGGCGGAGTCCAGTGGTGAGGTGGTTATTGGGAATATCCAGGTTGTCCGGGATTTTGAGGATGTCTTTCAGTCGTTGACAGAGTTACCACCTTCTCGGTCAGATCCTTTCACGATTGAGTTAGAGCCGGGAACAGCCGATATCCAAGACACCTTACAGGATGGCTACAGCTGAGTTGGCAGAGCTGAAGAAGCAGCTAGAGGACCTTTTGAGCAAATGGTTCATNCCGAGTGTTTCGTCATGGGGAGCACCGATGTTGTTTGTGAAGAAGAAAGATGGGAGTTTCCGGCTGTGTATCAATTACCGGGGACTCAACCGAGTCACTGTGAAGAACAGGTACCCTCTCCCGAGGATTGACGAGTTGTTGGATCAGTTGAGGGGTGCTACTTGGTTCTCCAAGATTGACTTGGCATCGGGTTATCATCAGATCCCGATAGACGATGCGGATGTCCGCAAGACTGCGTTCAGGACGAGGTATGGGCATTTTGAGTTTGTGGTCATGCCTTTTGGTTTGACTAATGCGCCCGCAGTATTTATGAGGTTTATGAACGACGTATTCAGGGAGTTTTTGGATGTGTTCGTCATTATCTTCATCGATGATATCTTGGTTTATTCCAATAGTCCTGAGGAGCATGTGGTTCATTTGAGGCTAGTTCTGGAGAAGCTTCGAGAGCAGAAGCTGTTTGCTAAGTTGAGCAAGTGCAACTTTTGGCAGCGAGAGATGGGTTTTCTTCGCCACATTGTTTCTGCAGAGGGAGATTCTGTAGATCCGGCGAAGATCGAAGCTATCAGAGATTGGCCTAGACCGAGTAGTGCTACCGAGATCATGAGTTTTCTTGGTTTAGCAGATTATTACAGGAGATTCGTCAAAGGCTTTGCGAGTATGTCTCAGCCGATGACGAAGTTGACTGGCAAGAATGTGCCATTTGTTTGGTCGCCGGAGTGCGAGGATAGCTTTGGGAAGCTCAAAGAGATGTTGACTACTACATCTGTTTTGGCATTACCCGAGCCGGGAAGCCTTATGTAGTTTACACAGATGCTCCAGGAGTTGGTCTGGGTTGTGTGCTGATGCAGGAGGGCAGAGTGATCGCCTATGCTTCGAGACAGTTACAGGACAGTGAGCGTAACCGTCCTACGCATGATCTTGAGTTGGGAGCGGTGGTCTTTGCACTCAAGATTTGGAGATCTTATCTTTTGAGAGAGTCAGTGAAGATCTTCACCGATCACAGGAGTTTACAGCACATTTTTACTCTTGGCATTCCCGTTTGGGACATCCCTCCTCTTCAATTTTAAACACAATTGTCTCCAAATTTTCTCTACCTATTTCTAAATTATCTCCTAAAGAGTTGTCTTGTTCTGATTGCCTCATTAATAAGAGCCACAAACTCCCTTTTTCACAATCCACAATTGTCTCACCACTAGAATATATTTTCAGCGATGTTTGGTCCTCTCCAATAACCTCCATCGATAATTTTAAATACTACCTTATTCTAGTGAATCACTACACCCGCTACACCTGGCTCTACCCTTTAAAACAGAAATCTAATGTCAAGGAGATCTTCATTGCATTCAAAGAACTGGTGGAAAATCGATTTCAACAGAGGATTGGCACACTATACTCGGATAATGGAGGTGAATTTGTGGCTCTACGATCATATCTCTCAACCCATGGAATCTCACATCTCACCTCACCGCCACACACGCCAGAACATAATGGAATCTCGGAACGCAAACACAGGCATATAGTAGAAACTGGACTTACGCTTCTGTCCACGGCGAAAGTCCCCAAAACCTATTGGCCGTTTGCTTTCTCCACCGCTGTGTATCTTATTAAACGTCTGCCTACTCCCGTCCTGACGTTGCATTCTCCGTTCCAAAAGCTCTTCGACACCACATCAAATTATGAAAAGCTAAGAGTTTTTGGCTGCTTGTGTTTCCCTTGGCTTCGCCCTTACACAAGTCACAAGCTCGATGACCGCTCACTCCCTTGCATCTTTCTTGGTTACTCACTAACACAAAGCACATATTACTGCCTTCACAAGCCCTCTGGTCGTATCTACACATCGCGCCATGTCCAGTTCAATGAGAATGTCTTCCCATTTGGCTTATCACAGAAAATTTCAGAACCTGCCCATGAGAACCAGACTGCATCTCCTCCGCCGGTATCAGCGATTCAGATTCCGGTCGTCCCGCCGACCTCACCACACGTGCCCCCGTGTATAGACCTTCACCCGGAATTGACCACATCACCGTCGACAGCAACCACATCTCACGTATCGTCTTCTAACCTTCACGCTTCTTCTTCTTCTTCTCACTCTTCTGAGCCCACTGCTCACAATGAAAATGGGCCGCAACCCTTGGCCCAGACAAACCCTATGTCCACTGCGCCCACTGCTCAATCACAAAATGAGTTGCAGCCCACAACTCAGACCAACCCAGCCCACACTTCAACTACCACAAATTCGACCCAAACACTTCCCTCACCAAATTCACGATCCCCATCAACACAATCCCCAAACCAGAATCCAGATCCAGAACCCGAAATTGAACCACCTCGAAATGTCCACAAAATGATAACCCGGGCCAAAAATAACATCACAAAACCAAACCAAAATTTAACTCTCCTTGTTGCAGGTATTCACATTCCAATCAAAGAACCGACAACTTTTCTTCAAGCTCTCAAAGATGAACTCTGGCGACGATCGATGTCTGTTGAGTATGATGCTCATATCATTCATCATTCGTGGGATCTGGTTCCTTCTGATCCCTCACAGAACATGGTGGCCTGCAAATGGGTCTTCACCCTCAAATTTTTCGCCGATGGTGAATTGGAGAGACGCAAATCATGGCTCGTCGCGAAGGGATTCACTCAGCAGTACGGCGTCGATTATGCAGAAACGTTCAGCCCAGTAATCAAATCGACAACAATCCGACTTGCCCTCGAGGTTGCCGTAACAAAATTTTGGCCAATCAAACAACTCAACGTGAACAACGCGTTTCTTCAAGGCGAACTCACCGAAGAAGTTTATATGTCCCAACCTCCTGGGTTTGTTGATAAAGACCGTCCAAATCATGTATGTCGTCTACGGAAACCGATCTACGGTCTCAAACAAGCTCCCAGAGCATGGTACTTGTCTCTCAAACAACATCTTATCACCATTGGCTTTACCAATTCGTTGGCGGATACATCTTTGTTTATTAGCAATCGTGGTGGTATACTCATTTATGTTCTCGTCTACGTCGACGACATTCTTGTCACCGGCAATGATTCCTCGGCTATTCAGAATGTCCTTACCTCCCTTGCCGAACGATTCTCCATTAAAGACCAACCTGATCTTCATTACTTCCTCGGCATCGAAGCTACTCGCACAAAGCAAGGACTACATCTTATGCAACGTAAGTATATTGTGGATCTGCTGACCAAAAACAACATGGCAGATGCCAAGCCTGTTTCAACGCCGCTCCCTGTCTCACCGAAACTCACTCTACATGGTGGCGTCAAGCTTGATGATGCATCTCAATTCAGGTCAGTTGTTGGGAGTCTTCAATATCTTGCTTTCACAAGGCCTGACATTGCATATGCAGTCAATCGACTTTCCCAATTTATGCATAGTCCCACTACTGATCATTGGCAAGCCGCAAAACGTGTGTTACACTACTTAGCCGGTACTCTCACGCAAGTGATCTTCATCAGTTCAAAGTCTCCTCTATCTCTCCATGCGTTCTCTGATGCCGATTGGGCAGGTGATACAGACGACTATGTATCCACCAATGCATATGTCATTTATCTCGGCCGCAATCCAGTTTCATGGTCCTCCAAAAAGCAATGTGGTGTAGCTCGCTCCTCAACAGAGGCAGAATATCGCGCCGTCGCTTACACTGCATCTGAGGTACGATGGTTGTGCTCCCTTCTTACAGAACTTGGTGTCCTAATACCAAAAGCTCCGGTCATCTACTGCGACAATATTGGCACAACTTATCTTTGTGCAAACCCAGTTTTCCACTCACTGATGAAACATATAGCTCTCGACTACCACTTCATCCGGAATCAAATACAAGCTGGAATTCTTCGTGTCTCTCATGTTTCAACACATGATCAGCTCGCCGATGCATTGAAAAAACCACTCACTCGAGCTCGATTTCATGCAGCATGTTCCAAGATTGGAGTGATACAAGTCCCTCCATCTTGAGGGGGCGTATTGAGGATATGGGAAGAAGATCATTCTGATTACCTTGATTGCGTTCTCCCTGTAATTATGCTATTTCAATATCTCTGTATTAACTCTAGAATTCTATGTAATTAATTTTAGGATTCATCATACTCTGTATATAAGAGTGCTCTGTATAATCAATAAGAATCATCATTCACATTCTACACTCACAAAACTCCTTAGGTCTACTTTCATAGCCTAAGGCGATTTGCCCATCAAATACTAGATCCGGAACAAGCTTTTGGAGAGTATATCAACCTTAGATCAGGCCGCTAGTTAGCTACTCTAGCAACAAGCTTTAGGTATGAATAAATATGGTGAACCATAAGGTTTCCCTTTCTTTAACAACCGATTCTCGAAGGCTTATCATGTCATGTCTTTCTTGAAAGATCCGTGATTGAATAATGAGTCTAAAGGAGTAGAGAGGATCTCATGGTTCTATTGGAGAGAGGCGGAGTGATAGAGATCAAACCGTGGCTCTTCCATAGAGAGAAACCTCTAAACCTAGACTGAAATTAATGAAACATGCGAGTATGTACAAGATGCAAAAGAGAAAGAACAAGGAGACCACCTAAGTGGCTCCGGTTTATTGCTGTGTAACAAAGTGGAAAAGGTCTGAAAAATCTCTGATATCGATACAAGAGGCTAAAAGCAAGTATATATAGTTGAGAGGAGGCTTAGGTCGGCTGAGTTATTGCGCGGACAAGAAGAGGAAACTTTCCATTTCTTCTTCTCGCGTGAGCTTGCTCTCCAAGTCTTGAATGAGGCGAGGCCGCCACCTTATGATCACGCGAAATGGTGTGGGCTTGAGTCCTGATGAAGTCTAGGTTTGGCCCGCAGTGATCCTGGTCCATTTTGCTCGTTCAAGCTCCATGGGCTTCACTTACGCGCCAGACGGACATGTCTTGGGAGAAAAAACTCTTAGGCTGCGTTTCTGCTCGAAATGGCCCAATTCTACTTCGCCGCGGTGCATGACTCATTTATCTATCTTTTCATATAAAGATCTCATGATTTGGAAGTCGGAAAGCTCCTTTTCCGTGGTCATCTTTCGGATTCTTCGATCTTGTCCGAATGAGAGAATTGGTCATTTTGAGTGCTGTTGAAGCTCTTGACTTGGAAGCTTGCATGGATCATTGTTTTAAGCTCCTTTGCTCCATTATGCCTCCTTTTTGCGATTTTGACATATTTGCTTCCCAAAACCATAATATACAAGAAAACTACCTCTTGGACACAAAATTATTATTATTGAGTAAGAAAAATATAAGAAAAACCAAAGTAGAAACATGCAAAATATGGATATATCAGTGTGTCATCGACCTTCTTCTCAGCAGCCTCTTGGAGTTTAAGTAATCTGTCGGGACAGTCGGATGCGTAGTGACCTAACTTGTCGCATCGATAACACATTATCATCGAATCATCTCTCTCCTTATCTTGTCCCTGTCTGTATGACCCATATTGGTATGAGCCAAAACGTCCACGACCTCTTCCTCTCCATGCAAAACGGCCACCTCGTCCTCTTCCTCTATTACCACCATAGCCTCCTCGATTTGCTGCTTGCGAGTCCGTATTGGCGTACATCAATTTGCTTTGATCCTCATGATGTTGTTCTTCTTCTTCTTCTTCATCACCAATTCTTTCTTCATATCCCTTTAGCCTTCCAACAATATCCTCAAAACTAGTTGTGTTTAGATTAAGGACTTGTTCGAGAGCTGCGACGATATGAATATATATTTTCTGTGGCAAACACTTTAGAAATTTCTTGACAAGCTTTGACTCTTCAATGGTTTCTCCAAGAGACGCTGACTTGGAAGAAATCTCTTTAAGTTTTCCCACAAAGACATCTATTGTATCGTTCTCTTTCATCTTGATTTTATCAAACTCTGCCATTAGAGTTTGTAATCTTGCCTCCTTCACTCGCTCAGCTCCCACATGTCTCGCCTTTATTGCTTCCCAAACTGCTTTTGACTTGTTGAGGTCTCCAACTTGTAGAATTAAGGCTTCTGGTATGGATTGGAACAATAGAGCAATTGCCATATCGTTCTTCTCTTCGTTTTCAATTCCTGGTTCTATAGTTTCCCACACCTTGTTTACTTTGAGGGAAATCTTCATTCGAATGGACCAGACGGTGTAATTAGAGGAATTTAACATAGGACACTTGATAGAGGAAGGTCTGATGATCTTCTCGGCATAGGGTTCGATTTGCTTGGACGAGCTCTCGTCATCTCCCGTTGTGACGTGCTCTACTTCTCCAACCTTCGCTCTGATACCAAATATAGAATCTCGAACTCAAGAACTCACACAAATAATAAAAATAACTCTCTTATTAACTCAAGGAAAATAACTCAAAACCTTAAGTTTTTAATCTCATAAGTTGTGCCACAACCCTAGCACCTTCTTATATAGAGAAAAGCCAAAACTAGTTTTCTAAACCAATTAGGAAAACTTACAATTTAAATAACTCCTAATCACTTATATGTATATTTAATTATTTAGATAAATCCTAAATATACTTAGTTTTGGCTCCAAGCTATTCTAAACTTAAATAACAGTTTTATTACATATGACTCCATCGGCAGATGTATAAAGATTTGTTTGTTTAGGCAGAGAAGGAACAACAGTCACTTATGTCCTATTGAATCTCAAAATAATACAATAGTCTTATAGTTTAAGAAAGACTATTTTATTAGATCAACCAAAGTTCAAAAATTACAAAGGGATGATTCAACTCGGCAGGTTTGCCGAGATGAATACGAAGAGATAAAATAAAGTAAAAGTAAAGGACGAATTATAGTTAGGGTTTTACCTCTCTGATCTTAGTGATTGCAAGTATTTTCTAGATGGTCTTCAAAGAATGAGGGGTTTTCAATATATAGTGAGAGGGGTAGGCTTCGCCAAAATATTCTTTATTTTCTCTTATGGAAATATTCTTCTTTTGGTGTTGATCTTTTTCCTTTCTTATAAGATTTAGTCTTTGTCTCCAAATTTTTTCTTTTTTTTGAGGAGGGTGGAAGTAGAAAACGGACCGAGCTTGGCTCAAAGAAATGTGCTCATTCTAATATCAACATGTCCCATTAACGTTTCCAGCCATAACACCTGCTGTGCCATTTCCAGTTAACTAATTACTAATAAGAGAATTTTTTTGTTGTTGTTTTGGTTAATTTTATACATATTTACGGCATTTGACTATTTGAGCATTTCTCCTAAAAGAAATCATCAGTTCATTGCTAACAATGTTATACTATAGACGGCCTCCACCGTCCCTAATTTTCTCATGTAGATTTAATTTGTTAAATCATAAGGATTGCGATGTGTATAATGTAATCTGATCAACTCTTTATTTTCTAATGATAAATGATCATTCTTAATTTCTTATGTTTGGGATAAAATAGACCAACAAGTTCCATTCTCATGCGTCGAAGAAATGGTGTTTGCTGGTGTACACGTTTCACCTATGCATAAAAAATTAGCCCTCTGACTAACCATGTTCATCCTTTGTAACTTAATAAATAAATAAAAAAACGAACCTATTTTTGTCCTCCTAATTTTTTTTTTTTTTTTTTTTTTTTTTTTTTTTTTTTTTTTTTTTTTTTTTTTTTTTTTTTTTTTTTATCAAATTGTGTTTTAAAAGTATTTAATTTAGTCTAAATTAATTCTTTTGTTCAGTCTTCCCACATTCTCATTCACAGACTTTTTAGGGTAGATTATTATTTTGATATTTTCATACAGAAATACAATAACATTCACGTTCTATGAATTTTAAAAGAATAAACAAAAATGTCTTTAATTTTTTTATTTTTTCTTTGGGAACTAAATTTTTCGTAATTAGTAAAGGATAGTGGATTGGGGAGAGTCTAAACTCAATCAACAAAAGATAGACACAAATGACAAATGTATTTAAGAGATATATGTATATATCCTCTGTTTTTTAATTTTGTCAGTCAAAAAGTATATACTCCCTCTATCCTAAATTATAAGCAGTTGGGCAAAATGTATCTGAAAAAAGTATTTTTGTTATTTCTTTTTTTTTTTAATTATGACATTAAGTATTTTTGTTATTTCTTTTTTTTTTAATTATGTAAACTTTGTAGATTTTTTGTTATCCTAAATATATTTGTGTATATCTTTTTTGTTTGGACAGATATTCGTGTCTATCTTTTTTGTTTGGACAGATATTCCATTTGTGTATAATTTTATGCAACATCATTAATGGAATACAAAATAATTCATTATTCTTCACTAAATACGAAAAATTACAAATTTATCTATTTGTTCGAACTTAACAGGATAAATAATTTTTGCATATTTTCTGTTTTTGTTTTTTTTTGTCGTCAAAAAATTCCATATGTAATTTTTGTTATTTCATTGTTTTTCTTTTGCAAACGGATTTATCCTGTTAAAGTGTAACTTGTAAGTCACAACAAATAGATACATTTGTACATTTTCGTAATTAGTAAAGGATAATTAATTATTTTGTATTCCGTTAATGATGATGATTGCATAAATGGGAACTAAATCAACAAAAATAGACACAAATATATTTATTTTGTCATCGATATGTATATATCCTAATAATTATTCCCTCCATTTTTTTAATAAATTTTTTAGTCAATTTTTATTGTTTCATAAAGATAAATGTTTTAACTTTTTGATACACTTTTTATTTTTTTTAAAAATATTTATTATCTTTTTGAATTTTTATTGGTTTAAATTTACATAAAACTATTTAATTGCAAAAATCTATCCATCTATAATTAAAAAAATAATTTTTTCTTAATATATGTGAAAATCTCAAAAAAAAATGAACGAGGGAGTATAACATTATGCATTATGTAATTTTGGTTGGTTGTTTTTTTTTTTTTGTAAATTATTTATCTCTTAAGTCCTAACAAAGGAAAAAATTATTTTGGTTGATACATTTCTCTCTTTTTTTTTGGTCTTTTTATTTTGCTAAATTAGGAGAAAAAGGAAAACAACAAAAACTGACGTCACAAAGAGAATAACAAATATCTGACCTTACGTCCATAAGCAAAAAAACAAAAAAAAAAAACAAAAAAAAGAAAAACAATAAAGAAATCGACTTTTAACACCTGCTTGAGCGCGAGAGGTTGTTATTCCAGGAGGCTCGAGCTCTTAAACCACGATCTTCTCCAAATTCATCTGATCGGGGATCGAAATTGCGTATTTAAGACACGATCGTGTAGGAAGATGGATGATCGGAGCCAAGACCACGATATTGAGGTGGAAGGAGCTTATCACGCATACGAAAGGAAGATATCTGGAATTCTTGATGATGGATCGGTCGGATTCCAACAGCCTCTGCTCGCAAGGAATCGAAAGAACACAACTTCGCAGATCGCAATTGTCGGAGCAAATACTTGTCCTATCGAAAGCCTTGATTACGAGTATGTGTTTGTTATCCAATTTCACCTTTTCTGGATCGATTCCCGAAGTTTTTAACATTATGCAGAAATGTTTCGATTAGTTTCGAAACTTTATCTCAAAGTTTTGATTTTGATTTTTTTTTAGATTATGAGTCTATAAAGTTTTCATTACCTGTTCTACTTGGTAACCGAGGAAACCAATGTGATAAGATTGTTGAGTTATGTAATGTTTTTGGTCCCATCTACTTTTAAACAGAGAGTTGTATTTTTTTATTCATTGTTCAGAATTGTAGCTTTTGAAAGAGAGAGAGCTTTTAGCTTTTGAGACATCAGAACAGTGTAAAGTCTTTTCTGGTCTCATAATATGTTGCAATAGAGAAATGAAATAGTTCTCAAGATGCAATCATTATCCTTAAACTCAATTGACTCTTTGTGTGTGTGTGTTTCCCAGTGCTATAACTGATTGTGTTGTCTTGCCTAAATAGGTATGATAGTCTGTAATAATATATCAGAAACTTGACTTAAAACTCTGTTTTTTTTTTTTTGTTGGTAGGATCTTTGAGAATGTTCTTTTCAAGCAAGACTGGAGGTCAAGGAAGAAGATTGAGATACTTCAGTACACAATTCTGAAATGGGCGCTTGCTTTCCTGATTGGTTTAGCAACTGGCCTCGTTGGCTTTTTGAACAACCTTGCTGTTGAGAACATAGCTGGTTTCAAACTCTTGCTCACCGGTAACCTCATGCTCAAGGAAAAGTAAGTCTAACCTTTTTATGGTTTCGTCTCTGTTTCTATGGCATAGCAATACAATTTCCTGTTGATAATTGGATGATCTTTCTCGAAAACTGCAGCTACTTTCAGGCGTTTTTTGCATTTGGTGGATGTAACTTGATTTTGGCAACTGCCGCTGCTTCACTCTGTGCATTCATTGCTCCAGCAGCGGCAGGATCTGGTATTCCTGAGGTTAAAGCATATCTCAATGGTATAGATGCTTACTCAATATTAGCTCCGAGCACCCTCTTTGTTAAGGTAAGCTCACAAAACATGTTTGCAAGCGTCTTTGATTCAAGATGAATTAGACTCTGTAGCCCATATTTTCGTATTCTGGCAGATCTTTGGGTCTATATTTGGAGTCTCAGCGGGATTCGTAGTTGGGAAAGAAGGGCCTATGGTGCATACTGGTGCTTGCATTGCTAATTTGCTTGGACAAGGTGGTTCAAGAAAGTATAGGTTGACTTGGAAGTGGCTTAGATTCTTCAAGAACGACAGAGACAGAAGAGACTTGATCACTTGCGGTGCTGCTGCTGGTGTGGCAGCTGCCTTCCGTGCTCCAGTTGGAGGAGTTCTTTTCGCCCTTGAAGAAGCTGCTTCATGGTAATTCTCTGTCTCTCTCTCTCATCACTTATCCAACTTGGGAAAGGTTTGGTTATGTCTCACTTTGTTCATAGGTGGAGGAGTGCCCTTCTTTGGAGGACCTTCTTCACTACAGCAGTTGTAGCAGTGGTGCTACGAACTTTGATTGAGCTATGTCGATCTGGGAGATGCGGACTGTTTGGAAACGGAGGTCTCATCATGTTCGACGTGAACTCTGGACCAGTGCTTTATAGTACTCCGGATTTGCTAGCAGTAGTATTCCTTGGAGTTGTTGGTGGTGTCCTTGGAAGCCTTTACAATTACCTTGTGGACAAAGTCCTCCGTACATATGCCTTGATAAACGAGTACGTCTGAGCTAACTTGGATTTGTTTATTTTGGTTTCCAGTCTTTGTCCTCTACATAATGCTTTCTTCTTTCCACAACTTGCAGGAGAGGTCCGTGGTTTAAAGTTATGCTTGTCATGGCAGTTTCCATTTTGAGCTCGTGTTGCGCATTTGGTCTCCCATGGCTTTCACATTGCACACCCTGTCCTATCGGATCAGAGGGCAAGTGTCCAAGCGTAGGTCGATCTGGCATCTACAAGAGTTTCCAGTGTCCTCCAAACCATTACAATGACCTTTCCTCCTTACTTCTCAACACCAACGATGATGCTATCCGCAGTCTTTTCACTTCAAGATCTGAGAACGAGTTCCAAATCTCCACTCTTTCCATATTCTTTGTCGCTGTTTACTGCCTTGGCATCATAACATATGGCATAGCCATACCTTCAGGGCTTTTCATCCCCGTCATTCTCGCTGGAGCCTCCTATGGACGACTAGTTGGTAGGCTTCTCGGTCCATTGTCTCAGCTTGATGTTGGTCTGTTTTCTCTCCTTGGAGCTGCTGCTTTCCTTGGAGGCACAATGAGAATGACTGTTTCTCTATGTGTCATACTTCTCGAGCTCACGGATAACCTCCTGATGCTGCCATTGGTGATGCTTGTGCTCCTGATCTCGAAAACCGTCGCGGATTGTTTCAACAAAGGAGTTTATGACCAGATTGTGATGATGAAAGGACTGCCTTACATGGAAGACCACGCAGAGCCGTACATGCGCAATTTGGTTACAAAGGATGTGGTTTCTGGACCTCTGCTGTCTTTTTCAAGAGTTGAGAAAGTTGGGGTTATATGGCATGCTTTGAAGATGACCAGTCATAATGGTTTCCCTGTGATTGATGAGCCACCATTCACGGAAGCTTCCGAGCTATGTGGAATCGCCTTGAGGTCTCAGATTCTTGTGCTTCTCCAAGGGAAGAGGTTCTCAAAGCAGAGAACAACATCTGGTTCTGAGATCCTTAGAAGTTGCAAGGCTCGTGACTTTGCGAAAGCCGGGTTGGGGAAAGGTCTCAAGATTGATGATTTGGATCTAAGTGATGAGGAGATGGAGATGTATGTTGATCTCCATCCAATCACTAACACATCTCCTTACACTGTGCTTGAGACTTTGTCTCTAGCCAAAGCGGCTATACTTTTCCGGCAACTTGGACTTCGCCACTTGTGTGTCATTCCCAAAACACCAGGGGTCAGTCTCTCTCTCTCTCTCTCTTTGGAGACTTGTTTTTATGTTTCTCTAATCTCATACATGTATGTGTTTGTGTCGCAGAGACCACCTATTGTCGGAATACTGACAAGACATGATTTCATGCCGGAACATGTCTTGGGACTCTACCCTCACATTGATCCTCTCAAGTGAATATGGTTAGACGTTTTTGTGCTTTTTTTTGTTGTTTCAGTTTGTTAATTTTTGTTTGTTTGTTTCATCTAATTGAAACTTTGTTTTTTGTTTTTGTCAGGTGATAAGGAATGGAGAAACAGTTTCCGATTTTTATACTCGATGTAATGAATATGTGCATATTAAAATTAAGAACCCCAGATGAGCAAATGGGATTTGCTCTCATGCCATATTTATATTTATTTATTTCAATTATTTGTTAAGAAGAATATTGGGATAGTAGTAGAAGGGGATTGTTCAGTACTTCAATGTATTGAACTCAATAATAGAAGTTTGATTTGGTTTACAAGTCTTCTTTTTTTTTGTTTTTCTCTGAAATTTTTAGATGAAAACCTTGAAAAATAGGTAGAGACAAATCTGTCAGAAACGTAGCAACTTGGAACTGAAGTTACAACAGAAAATTTCTAAAAACCACAAGTCAACAAAAACCGATAGTTAAACAGAACAAGATCGATTTAAAGTTGAAACCACCATCAATAGCTTTCATCAACAACTAATGACTCACACCAAACTTGCAAGTTTTTCTTTTTCAGAACGATTATCTCATATGTTATTGAATTTTTCCAAGTTGAGTTAAAGTTTATGCTTTAGATTTTGATATTTGACATGTTTGACATGTTTTAAACACATATATTACTAAATTTTAGAGTGAATGTTAAAATATTATTTTTAACATGATAATTTTATGTGCTATATATTACTATATTTTAGAGTGAATGTTAGAATATTATTTTTAACATGATAATTTTCTGTGCTATGTGTTAAAAAAAAAAATGCTTCCTCGAATAAATTAGGTAACTTTTGATCAGCTAATTTTGCTAACTTCGATTATGCTATTTTTGCAGTTGCTTTTAACAACTTGCGAAAATATTGTTCGCAGAGACTCATATTTTATATAAAATATTTTTCAACATTTGTTTAAAATATATTTTATAATATTTTTCAACATTTATATAGCTGAACATAATAATTACTTTACCGATATCATTATAATAAGGGAGAATTTTAATAATACACCTTAAGGTATACCAATTTTCAGAAATACACTTACACGCTGCATATTTTCATGTGTACACATTTTTTAAATGTCAAATGACTTTTTTGTCCTCTAAAACAATCAAAGGAGAAAACCTTATGGTGCGACTTGTCCTTCTCTATTCGCGCGACGAAAGAGATTAGGTCGCCTGAGCTCGCCTCTGTAACATTGGAAATCAACCGCCGATCTTCACAGTGCGTCTCCTCCATTGACGTCATCAGTTCGCTTGTCATAGATGTTTGGTAAGCTTTTCTTCTGAAGATATTTCGTTTCTAAGCTAGATTTGGGGGTTTATGAAATCGTTCAATTTTAAGATAGATCTGTTAAGTTCAACTTCCGATTTTGGTTCCTAAACTCAGAATGTATGTTGATTTTGGTTTTCAATGTCGAATTTATTTGTAGTATTCAAATTCATGTGTTCTGATTTTGATTATCGATTTTACAAAGCCTTATAGACTGAGACTAAGTTGCATTTGTAATGGTGATAAGTATGTTTGAGGAAAGAGACGGCAGAAAAGAAGTTTCTTATAAAACATTCTAGCTATTTTAGTGGTCTCATGACTAGGACACTGATTAAATTTGAATGGAACAGCTATGCGAAATGCAAATAATATGTATAGATCTTTCTAGTTGATTCTTATTCTCATTGTACATGGATCAGATATATGATTGTTATGTATTTTATAAAGCCTTATAAACTAATTACTCACTAATACATTGTCTAATTATATTCATTCTTTGGTTCTGCGATTGCTATGAGTTGAATTATGTAAGAGTTTAAAATTTGATCACGTGAATATAAATTCTAACAGTCTTTGACAATTTTGCAAATTGTGTATTTTATAAAGCTTTATAGACTGAGATTAAGTAACATATGTTATTGTGATGAGGTATTTTTGAGGAAATAAACAGTAGAAGAGAAGTTTCTTATAAGGTATGCTAACTATTTTAGTGGTATGAGGATTAGGATACCGACTGAATTTAAATGTTATGGCTCTGTGAATTGCAAATATTAATCTGTATAGATCTTTATAGCTGGCTCATATTCTCATTGCACAAGGAATCAAATTTACAATTTTTATGTATTTTATAAAGCTTTATAAACCGAGACTAACTAATACTACTAAGTATCATACAATGTCTAGTTATATTCAGATGTTTTAATAATCTGATTACTAGCTCTTATGAATCTTATTCATTTTTTGGTTTTGCTATTGTCATGAGTTGAGAAAAATGTATATCATATGAATAAGATCCATTAGATATATAAGGCTTTATAAATCATTTTTAATCCAATTTTGTTTGCTTCATCTTGTTTAGAATTTTGTCTCGCTTGATCTCAATAACTTCTTTATAAATTTTGTAAGGTTCTGTAAACTTCTATATAAATTTTGTAAAGTTTTATAAGGTTTTGTAAACTTCTTTATAAATTTTGTAAGGTTTTATAAGGTTTTGTAAACTTCTTTATAAATTTTGATCATGAGTTACTGTTGAATTTATATCTTATGTTTCTAGATTGATATGATGATTGTTTCAACTCTATATAAACAAGATATGATAAACCGTAAAATGTTTGATTTGTTATACTAAAATTTTTTGAGGTTTTGTAAACTTCTTCATAAACATTGTAAGGTTTTGTAAATTTCTTTATAAATTTTATAAGATTTTTTAAGGTCTTGTAAACTTCTTTATAAATTTTGTAAGGTTTTGTAAATTTTCTTATAAATTTTGTAAGGTTTTGTTAGAGATTTCATAAAAACCTTACAAAAGAAAAAAAAGGTAAAAATGTGAAAGAGAACCACCACATTTGTTCGTCTGTAAGATTTTGTAAAAGAACTTTACAAAATATTGCAAGGGTTTGATCCGAATAAAAAACAAATACCCAACTACAAATTTTTTGTTAATACGACGGAGATAAATAATCATATAGTGAGAACCAATCTGTAAAATTATGAATTTTAAGTTTACATGTCTCTTCTTCTCAAGTTTCT
>OVBJ01002739.1:0-15771 GCA_900406535.1 Noccaea bulbosa
ATATATATATATTTTTAAAAAACTTTAGAAAAAACCTAAAATTTGAAAAGAACTCATGGCAATTACCTACCTTACCATGGACCAGCGCATGTACATATATAAAACTTCTTATTTTATTATATTGTTTGTTTTTGATAAAATTATTTTATTTTATTGTAGTTATTTGAGTTTTATGTATATTGATTAAATCTATTATATTAAGTGTATGGTTATGGTTAGATCTTTAATTTTTTTACCTTTAAAAATAGTTTAAAATGCTTAATTTTTAGATTATAAGTAAAAAAATTTTGCATTAAATTTTAAAATAGTTAAATAGACATTTTTGAATAAAATACAAATTCAGAAACCATCACCCCGTGCNATTATTATTATGATATATAGTACGAGCTGAGCTAGCTAATCACTAAGAAAGTACAGAAAGCACGTGATCATACTTTGTTTTCTGACAGCTCGGAGGATGAAGCAGAAGAGAAGGTGAAATCTGTTTGGATGAAATGGCTAGATGAAAAGCGAGACAGAGGAAGCTGCGTTCTCTACGTGGCTTTCGGGTCACAAGCCGAGATATCGAGAGAACAGCTGGAGGAGATTGCGTTAGGGTTGGAAGAATCAAAGGTGAACTTTCTGTGGGTGGTGAAAGGAAATGAAATAGTGAAAGGGTTCCAGGAAAGAGTAGGAGAGAGAGGAATGGTGGTGAGAGATGAATGGGTTGATCAGAGGAAGATATTAGATCACGAGAGTGTTAAAGGTTTCTTAAGCCATTGTGGTTGGAATTCTCTGATGGAGAGCATTTGCTCGGAGGTTCCAGTCTTGGCGTTTCCAGTAGCGGCGGAGCAACCGTTGAATGCCATTTTGGTGGTGGAAGAGCTGAGAGTGGCGGAGAGAGTTGTGGCGGCGAGTGATGGGATTGTGAGAAGAGAAGAGATTGTAAAGAAAGCGAAGGCGATGATGGAGGGAGAGAAAGGGAAAGAGCTGAGGAAGAATGTCGAAGCTTATGGTAAGATGGCGAAAAAGGCTTTGGAGGAAGGTATTGGCTCGTCTTGGAAGAATCTAGACAACCTTATCAACGAGTTTTGTAACCATGGAACATGATAATTTTGTGTATTGATTCATGTATAATTTTCTTATCAGACAATTATAATAAACTGATATCTTCACTAAAATGATAAAAAACTTGTTATAAAATAATTTATATTCACTGAGGAATCCTAAGGATCCAATTTCAAGTTCTGTAGAAGCACAAGTTAGTTAACAAGAATGTCAATCATTCATTGGTCTCTTGTTCGATACAAACATAAACATTACATTGACGAAAATAAAATAAAATACAATTATTAAAAAATAAATGCATTTATCGTATTGCCTAAACTATTAATTAAGAAATTATTATTAGAGTCGAAAGCAGGCAGGTAGAGAAGTACCTCATACCAGCAAATACATACAAAGGCCAATCCTCGGCTGCCGTCGCTCTGGAAAGTTGGAACTGTCGTGCTTTCGATTCCGGCGAGATTGAATTATACATAGTTCGTCGATTTTCAGATCGAGCTCTTCGTCTTCAGGCCCCGTTTCCCCCCAATCCTTTAGCTCCACATTTGATTCGACGGCGAACCTATTCGTTTCTCTCCCTTTTCGGCGATTTCACGGCCTGAACCCTAATTTATCGAAGCGTCGTTTAATATTTGTGAGGCATATTGGTCTGATTGAAGAACGTGTGACCTTGTTCGTCTATATACATCGAATTCAAAGGTACTCTTCGTTCTTTCTTCGCGTTACGTTTCGATTCGTTTCCGGTTTGCTTTTATTGCTGTTTTTGCTCCTCCTGTGCTCAAGTTTATTGCCCGATTAGTCGATCAGTGTCTGTTTCATTTCGCATAGGCCATTTCTGAGTTGCTGATTCCTTCTATTTGCGATGTTGCTTTGTTTAATCGTTTTAGAGGTTCGTTATCACTTTGTGAGTAATTGCGTACCTAATATGTTTAGGGGTTCTTCATCTCCCAGCTTATTATATGCATTGCTGATTGGGTGTGATGTTTAATTTGGTCCTTTGGGGTCCCTGTGAACTCTCTGTCATTTCTTTTGAGTTCCAATTCCTTCTCCTGCTGGATTTAATTCATGGGAGTGTTGTTGTATTATTATGGATGTTGATTGTGTTTGAATTTCGAAACCAGCTTTTACTAATATATGGTGTTTCTTATCTGCTTTTAGTTCTGATGTTATCTTTTCCTAACAGAATTTTGTTCTTCTTCTTTTTCGTTTACCAGCTACAAGATATATATAATTTCAATTGGCTAGGCCCGTTGTGAAACTACAGAGGAAGATGTTTGGCTCATCTAATAATCGTATGTGATCCTGTCTTATACTTGTTTGGTTTCGGTAGCATTCTATTTCGTTATTGTATTCATAGCTCTATGCTATCCATTTATTTTGTGATACTTTAAACGAAATTTGACCTTCTGAAATATTGTTATTGTAGCTTTTGGACAGTCATCTGGTAGCAGCCCTTTTGGGTCCCAATCTTTGTTTGGTCAGACCAGCAATTCAAGTAGTAATAATCCCTTTGCTCCAGCAACAACCTTTGGCAACTCTGCACCTTTTGGGGCACAGACAGGGAGTTCAATATTTGGAAGCACTTCAACCGGTGTGTTTGGTGCACCTCAAGCCTCCTCTCCATTCGCCTCCAACACAACTTTTGGAGCTTCTTCATCACCAGCATTTGGGAATTCCACTCCTGCCTTTGGAGCATCTCCCGCATCTTCACCTTTTGGTGGTAAGTACCTTGTAATGTATTCCATTGCATGGTTTGTCAGTCGCCTCATCCATTTTCCTGGATATGAACATATTTTTCTGTCTTTGACATCATGAATATATGGATACCTGAGGAGGTGATCTTTTGCATTCTATATTGGTAGGACTGGGGTTTAAGAATCAGCCTTGGTTCGTGTTATTCTAGATATTGGCTCCTGATTTCCTTGTTGTTTTTCCTTCTTTAGTTCTGGTTCTCGGTAGTCCTGGTTTTCATTTTCTTTGAAACTAAGCTAATTTATTAATTTCTCTTTCAGGGTCTTCTGGTTTTGGGCAGAAACCTTTGGGATTTTCAACGCCTCAGTCGAACCCTTTTGGAAGCACAGCGCAGCAATCACAACCTGCATTTGGAAACAGCACCTTTGGTTCATCCACACCTTTTGGTGCCACGAGCACGCCTGCCTTCGGTGCATCAAGCACACCTGCGTTTGGGGCTACAAGTACACCCTCTTTTGGTGCATCAAGCACACCTTCCTTTGGTGCCACAAGCACGCCTGCCTTCGGCGCCACAAACCAACCTTCCTTTGGCGTCTCAAGCACACCTGCATTTGGCATGTCACCGACTCCAGCCTTTGGTAGCACTGGCACCACGTTTGGCAACACTGGTTTTGGTTCTGGAGGTGCTTTTGGAGCTTCAAGCACCCCTGCTTTTGGTGCATCAGGTACTCCTGCTTTTGGTGCATCCGCTGCTCCTGCCTTTGGTGCATCCAGTAGTCCTGCCTTTGGGGCATCCAGTACTCCTGCCTTTGGGGCATCCAGTACTCCTGCCTTTGGTGCATCCAGTACTCCTGCCTTTGGTGCATCCAGTACTCCTGCCTTTGGTGCAACAAATACCTCATCCTTCAGTTTTGGCTCCTCCCCAGCGTTTGGCCAGTCCACATCAGCGTTTGGCAGCAGCGCATTTGGCTCTACACCATCTCCCTTCGGAGCCCAAGGTTCGCCCTTCAGAACATCCCAACTACTTGTTGTGTTAGTCATTTGAATGAAGGGTGACGAAATATGTTTGCATGCTTTGTTTAGCAGGTGCGCAGGCTTCAACCCCAACATTTGGAGGTTCTGGTTTTGGTCAATCACCTTTCGGGGCCCAACAACAAGGAGGCAGTCGAGCTGTGCCTTATGCACCAACAGTTGAGGCAGACACAGGCAGCGGTACTCAGCCTGCTGGAAAGTTGGAATCTATTTCTGCCATGCCGGCATACAAAGATAAAAGCCATGAGGAGCTGAGGTGGGAAGACTACCAACGAGGAGATAAAGGTACACTTGATCAAACAAATCTTATATTACATCTTCTGAACTCTATATTCGTGTACTTTGATTAACAATTATGGATTCTCTAAATCTTCAATTTTCAGGTGGACCAAATCCTGCTGGCCAGTCTCCTGGAAATGCCGGATTTGGTGTATCACCTGCTCAGCCAAATCCTTTTTCTCCATCACCGGCGTTTGGTCAGACATCAGCAAATCCAACAAACCCTTTTTCGAGCGCAACATCTACAAACCCTTTTGCCCCTCAAACCCCAACAATTGCTAGTTCGGGCTTTGGAGCGCCTACCTCAAATTTTGGTTCCTCGCCCTTTGGTGTAACATCTTCATCCAATCTTTTTGGGTCAACTTCATCAACTGCCACCTCCGTTTTTGGATCATCCTCCGCTTTTGGAACAACGACCTCGTCACCTTTATTTGGTTCATCAAGCAATCCTGGATTTGGCTCTTCTTCATCAATCTTTGGTTCAGCTCCTGGTCAGGGGGCAACTCCAGCATTTGGCAACACTCAGTCATCTAATCTGTTCAGCTCAAACCCCTCGACCGGGCAGACTGGTTCTGCATTTGGACAGACTGGTTCTGCATTTGGACAGACCGGTTCTGCTTTTGGACAGTTTGGACAGAGTAGTGCTCCTGCATTTGGCCAAACTAACATGTTCAATAAACCTTCCACTGGATTTGGCAACATGTTTTCAAGTTCTTCAACATTAATTACGTCTAGCAGCTCTCCGTTTGGACAAACAATGGTGATTTTTTCATATTCATTATTTAGTCCAGGAACTTGGTTCTTTTTTTTTTTTCATTTCCTTTGGTGATGCCTGTTCTCTATACAGTTACTAGTTCTTTTTCTTCTCTGATTGACACCTGCACCCCAGTTCCTTTCTGATCTAATTTAGGCCTTCTAATCTTGGGTTATTTCTGTAGCCTGCTGGTATGACATCCTTTCAATCAGCTCAGCCAGGTCAAGCATCAAATGGTTTTGGTTTCAACAACTTTGGTCAAACGCAAGCAGGTACGTCGGTCGACCAAGTCAGTGACGTTATCATCTTATTTCTAGATGCTAACTGTTGTATTTCATGGTCTTAAGCTAATGCAACTGGAAATGCTGGTGGTCTGGGATTTTTTGGTCAAGGCAATTTCGGGCAAACGTATGGTCTCTCTTAGACATCAGTGCTTGCAGGATTTCTGTTTTCGCTTTTATTGGATGGTTTATATATCTACCATTTGTGGAAGTTGTGCTATTGGAGCTTCATTTTTCATTTATTTGTCTCTTGTTTTGACAGGCCTGCTCCGCCGAGCTCTGTTGTTTTGCAACCGGTTGCTGTTACAAATCCATTTGGAACACTTCCTGCCATGCCTCAGATCTCAATAAATCAGAGTGGAAATTCACCTTCTATTCAATATGGAATCTCCAGCATGCCTGTAAGCCTACTCATCCTTCGTGCATTTTTCTTTTTAACTCTTTCCTGAATATAACCAAATAGTCTCTACGTATAGCTGTTTTGATAACATAATTTTTGATTTATTAACTTTCTAAACTAATTCTTATCATCGCATGCTTACCTTCACTGTAATAGTTTATTTTTCTTCTTTCTCTGCACAATTTCATCTTCATACCTCAAAATTTCTCTATTCAATTCCTCCTTGTTCATTTCATCCATTTTCCTCTTTGTTCTTATTGTTTCTGTTTCCTGTCAGGTTGTTGACAAACCTGCTCCTGTAAGAATATCGTCTCTCCTTACTTCTCGACACCTTTTACAAAGGCGGGTCAGGTTGCCTGCAAGAAAGTACCGTCCTGGCGACAATGGTCCAAAGGCATGCTTCTGTCCTGTGAATTTTAGCTCACAGTATATTTTACTCAATCTTAACTTTTGTTGCTGAGGTTCCTTCTACATGTGTAAATCTTAATAGGTTCCATTTTTCACTGATGACGAGGAGGAGACCTCGAGTACACCAAAGGCGGATGCTCTTTTCATTCCTAGGGAGAACCCTAGAGCTCTAGTTATACGCCCAGTTCAACAGTGGTCTTCCAGGGACAAATCAACACTTTCAAAGGACCGCCCGACTGCTCCATTACACGACAATGGTAAGCTTCCTTTCCTCCATTCTTTTGCTTATTGCATAGCTTGGAGTCTTGCTTTTAAGTTTCCAATAGAGATCAAGCTTTTTATGAGTCTCTGCTTCAATTTATTAAAGATAGAGATGGCAGCATTCTAATCTTAAACTCAGTTTCAGTTGGAACTCTTTTGCACTCTCATAAGAGCACGTTTTCTTGTTCTTTCTTTGAAACTTTATTGTTCTGCGTGTGAGGAGAAGTATTACACCAAAAAAACCCCTCATGTTAAAAAAAAATAGGTACTGAGTTAAATGTTTCCTGGCTCTTTTTGACAACATTACACGTAAATTTCAGGGAAGAGTCCAGACATAGCTTCTGATGATGCAGCAAACCATGACAGTGAGTATATAAAATATGCATATGTAAATAAAAGCTTCATTACGTTTTGCTGTGTTTGCACCATACTCTGACTGACCTGAGGGTCAATATTCACAGAAAATGAAAACGGAGAACTTGGTTCTACCGGAGAAAGAACTCACCAACCAGTCAATGCAAATCAGAAATCAAACGGCAACGGCACAACACGCACAGATAACGGTGGGGAGAAAGACCGTCCCTACAGAACACTAGGTGGACACAGAGCCGGAGAAGCCGCTATTGTTTACGAACATGGTGCAGATATTGAGGCGCTAATGCCAAAGCTACGACAATCCGATTATTTTACTGAGCCACGGATCCAGGAACTAGCGGCTAAGGAAAGAGCGGATCCTGGTTATTGCAGGCGGGTGAGAGACTTTGTGGTGGGACGACACGGTTATGGGAGCATAAAGTTCATGGGAGAGACAGATGTTCGTAGGCTAGACTTGGAATCTCTGGTTCAGTTCAATAACCGGGAAGTGATTGTATACATGGACGAGAGCAAGAAACCGGCGGTTGGGCAAGGTTTGAATAAACCGGCAGAGGTAACGTTGCTGAACATAAGATGCGTTGATAAGAAAACAGGGAAACAGTTTACTGAAGGAGAGAGAGTGGAGAAGTATAAGATGATGCTTAAGCGGAAAGCTGAGGCACAAGGAGCTGAGTTTGTGTCGTTTGATCCTGTGAAAGGCGAGTGGAAGTTTCGGGTCGAGCATTTTAGTTGCTATAAGCTCGGCGATGAAGACGACGATCAAGTTTAGTATCTCATCTCAGTGTTTAAAATGTTAAAAAGTATTTGGAATTGCTCTGTTTTGTGTAGGGCTTGTTGGGATAGTGCGGTAGGAAATATAGTGCCCTACCCCATTTGTTGTGTGTTCTATACCTTTCTTTTTCTTTTTTTCCTTACAGTTTCTTTTCGTTGTTTCCTTATAATTTTCTCCTCTTTTGTTTTTTTGGTTTGTTGGGTTTGTGTATTGGTGTTCAACTATTGGTATCTGTTCAATGTGAAACGATTTTTCTTTAATGTTTTTTTTTCACATATTCTCTTACTTTGAGAGAAACAATGCCACAAAAGCCAGGTAATTGAATATCTTTCTTGCAAAATACCTTTCTTGTGACCCAGGTAATTGAATATCCGTAACATAAGAAGCGAAAAATCTGTTGTATTCAATTGTCTATAACAACAATGCCATAATAACTTTTCTTTCCTTGGCTTAATGTTGTTTTCAAATTAATGTACGCATGCAATGCGACCTTAAGCTTTATCAACAACTTCCCCAAAAATAGAAAGCGAGTGCCGCCAAAGGAACATGAACTTATACTACTAGTTGTCAATTAATTTTGAGTCGAAACCCAATATAAACCCATATTGAATACATCATCATGTATTGCTCCGAAAAAAGCACCCAAGCAATTGTATCTCTTCTTAAGAGTTGCATCTCTGTGTGACCACCTCTATTAAGCTTATTGTATCCCTCCATGACGTCTCGATTGGAATCACAAATATAATTTACAGATACTAACACACAGATATATTAAAGAAACTCATTAGAACATACATATGTTCATATAAGACGTTCAAACAAACGTTTTTAATAATATGAAATGAACTTTATTCATAATATTCATATTATTGTTACCAAACAAAAAAGTCCAAAAAATATTGCCTCAATAAGAATATACGATTTATGGGTCATAGACTCATAGCAAAGACACTTGATGAAAGATACAAACTGGTAATTCTATTACCAACGAAAGTGACGAATAGATAAACAGAATAATTTTGAATTTTGAATTACTCCTACTTGATGAAAGATACAAACTAGAAATTCAATTACCAATGATAGAGACGAATAAATAATAAACAGAAGAATTTTGAATTTTCAATTACTTCTAGAAATGGGTTCGACCAAAAAAATAAAAATACTCCTAAAATACAAATATTACAAATCCATTTCCTTGGTTTTGTTTGTATAAATTTCATTTCGTTTAATGCTTTATAGATAAAAATCCTTAGTAAAGCTCATACAGTGAGAAAAATAATAAAAACAATATATATGGGGGGATATAAAGAAACTATAACTCTTTTGGTTATTTGACAGATAGAAAGTATAATTCTACGTCAACAAATTTAATAAATTGTTGAATGATTAGATTAGTCAATTGCTAGTGTAAGATTTAGCAGAGGAAACAGATGGGCTAGTGACGTCACGCTCTCCGTGGCCACCGAAATTGCCTTTTCCGGTCAACATCTTTATCGCTATCTGAGCCACTTCGGCAAACCACTCTTCCTCCGGCAACGTCCTGTTTCATCATCATCCGTAAACTCATCAATGAAGATGATCATCATCGACCATCATACATCTTTACGTTGAAACGTACCTGTAAGGATCAAGTCCAGTGGATGTAACTGCTTCAATGGCTCGAGCTATAATGTCTTTGATCACTTGATGAAGGTTTCTTGACAAGTACCTTCCTTGTGAGGCAAATATCATCACAAACTCCATGTCTAGATAAAACTGTTGAAGACCAAGTGGACCCAACGGTTTAGCTCCTGTCTCCATCTCTTCCCAGAAACTCTGATCATCAGAGATCCAAAGAATCACTGTCTCCGTCAGTCTCATCAGCAATATCGTCGCGAATCTCTCTCTTCCAACAAACAAATCGCTCGCAATCGTCGCTATTCTTGTCAGCTTCGCAAACAGTTCCTGTAAAGGAACAGAGCATTTTGGTTTTATCTCAGTTCTCTGTTTCATTTCTAGATGATGTTTCTTTACCTGGAAAATCGGGGAAGGAAACCATTCAGGCTCTTCAGTGGTTTCGTCCATGAGGATATAAATCTCAGAGCTGAGACGAACTTCTCCTTCTTCAGTGAAGATGAGTTCGAGAGCATGTTGTCTACAGAAGCTATCTCTTAACCGATCAACGGATCTTTGAAGCTTTTTCTTCCATTCTCTTTGCTCTGGTCGGTTCTGTCTATCCGAGGAACCTCTTCTTGGAGTGGACTGATTCGTCCCTTGTGGCAAAATCCTTGAAGCAGAACGCGGGATAAGCTCGTCTGCTAAAAGAAGTGCATTGACTAACAGAGCCGTTTGTTGAGACTCTGTTTCAGCTACTTTAACTATTCTATGAACTGGATTCTCTTCGTTTTCAGCTGAACCAGGCAATGCGTTGATTAAGAGATCCACGTATGAGTTAAACACTTGCAAAACACCGTCTAGTGCAACCCCGTCTAACTGTAATGCTTCGTCGAGAGGTCCAGCATCCTCCAGAAATTCCTAAATCCACACAAAAATATATTATACTTGTAGCAAGAAGAAAGATAAAGATTGTGTGTGGAGGAAAAATGGTGATTACCTGAACCATGGAGTTGAATCTTTGAGCGCTTATAGAAAGCTTAAGATGCGGTGCAATGGGAGTAGTCGATGAGGCGCGTGTTCCTGTGGGTGAATAAGAGAGAGACCAATCATCTGAAGCAGCTAAAGCGGCGCTGCTTTGTTCAATTCTCTTGAGATTTCCAGTCAGTGCTTGCTCCACGCCAGGCCTAAAGTGTTTCAACAAGATAGGGGAAAGAGCTAAACCGCGAGAATCCAATGAAGAGCAGTGGGAAGCACAGAGTTGGATGCACTCTGCGGTTACCCTTAAGCTTCCTGCAGCAGCAGATGAAGCCAAAGTATGTCTTTTCAGTAAAAGAGCAAACGACTCTGCTTGTTTAACCGCCCACGTCACAAGCTCTGATGAATAAGCCGGGTCCTCGCCAACAACTGCTTGAGAGTCGCTTGCGGCTTGAGCAATGGTCGAGAAGAAAAGCTGAGAGAGAGCAGCAGCGAATGCTACTCCGTAGGAAGTGTTGGAAGATCGTAGGCTTTGAATGTTGGCTTGTAGCCTCCTCTCGTAAGAGCTGAGAAGCAATGTGTGTGCTCGAGAGCCGTCTCCTAGTTTCTTTAGAGCCAAGACCGCTGATCTAAGCTCGCCTGCTCTTGTAGAAGGCTGGCTTATAGCTTCCGCCAATTGGTCAGCCAGCTCCTGCCTCTTTGCTTTGATTTCGTTGTTGAGAGAGAGAAGCGTGTTGGGGCTGAGCGTGCGTTTCTCTTGTGCTTCTATGGCCACTCGACGACCTTCTTCTAACGCAGCCATGGATTCCTCAACTCTCTTCTCAGCTAAGAGAACTTCAAGTCTGTCAAAGAACTCAACAACCCAAGTCTCTATATTTGAGAGCTGTTTGTTATCCATATCATATAGGTCTTCGTCTCTTAAGTCATCGGCGTCATCAGCGCATAGCGAACTAATGTGAACGCCATCAGCTAAGCCGTGGACAAGAGCTGCTTGAGCAGAGAGGAGGTTTCTCATGGAGAGAAGCTGTCCTTCAAGAGCCGATATCTCCTTAGACGTCCTGAAAAATCAAGAACTTGAAACCTGATAACGCGTCTAATTGCGAACCAAATGATAGAAGAAGATTTTACAGACTTGATAAAGGCGGCATAGTTTGCGTAGACGCTCTTACGCATCTCTTCCGCAGAAGCTTTCTTCAATTCAACGAGGTAAGATGTCAAATGTCTCGTCTCCTGTAAGCAAAACACACTATCTCATCATTCTGCCATTTTTACAAACACTTGGAGAGCTAAGCTTAACCACAGATTTAGAGACAAACAGAAACAATGTGGTAAAATTTAAGCAAAGTCAGAGAGAAATAGGAAACTTGGATTCAGCATCAGAAACGCAAATAGATGAAATCTCTTCACAGCAAGGGAGTTACGATACCTAATTTGGGCGATCAATACGATCTTAATTTTGTATACATTACAAAAACCAACAATGTAGGACGACGATCTTTGACGATTACATGGAATCTAAGAGAGGAAAACCTTTTCGTTCATGTGCTGGCATTTGGAGGTGACGTAAGCTTCGGGATCGAAAGTGGAGCCCTTGAAAACCTTAAGACGATCAGATAGTGTCAGATTCCCTCCGACTCCGAGTTCTGCGGAATTGCCGATGCTCGACGACATTGATGATGGTCTTGCTCTTGCTTCCATTTTTGCGACCCAGCAAAAAAAAAATGGAAGAGAGAGATAGAGAGGAGAATGATGATGTTTTTGATTTTTAGGATTGAAAAATATTTTGCGTTGCGATTTGCGAAGGAGAAGGCGGCAAAATTGGGTCCCTTTGACTCTGTTAGCGCGTGGGACTCACTCACTTATCGCTTCCACACGTCCTTGCCATTAACTGGTTGGGCCCCACCCAATTCAGTAACACTATGCTTATTGGACAAGTAAATATTTTGCATTTTGTAGCCTGCTGTTAAAACTTAAAACCGTATGTGCCGTCTGAATATATATTAAGCAGCTTTTATATCATAATTAATGTGATATGGACTGTTAAATTTCGAAAAGGTTCACAAGTGCCAAGAGACACATTAATTCCGAAGGTTATTGAGCAGAGCAAATCATCATGAAGATGTTTTCCACAAGAGATAAGAAGCTTGAACAACCATTAAGGAGAATCCAAACAAGTGGATTCATGCATGCTCTACACATAAACTAAACTGATATAAACATAGCTCATAGAGCTTTATTATGCAAAGAAAAGGAAGGATGTCGTAAGATTTGGACTAAATCATAAAAGATGAGAAGAAGTCAACTACTCCATAAAAGCTCACCCAACTTCTCTCTGTCGCTGATAAAATCAATTTTCATTGGAATAGGGATAGCAGGCCTATCCTTCCAAGACAAGAGAGTCAAGAAAGCAGGCGCATTCCTCGCAGTAGTGTTGTTCTCATCGAAACCTGGCTCTACTTTCTTAAAATAGGCTCTACCAGAGTCAAACCCTTTAACCTTACAAAGGACACCCACATAAAGTGCAAGCTGGGAGGGAGAAAATTTCATCTCCTTTCTATCCATCCACTCAAGGATCTACAAAAATGAAACTTTCATAAATCATCACAAATTTTCAAAAAAAAAAAGGTTTGATGATGATTTCTCCATACCTGGAGGGCGTACTCAGGTTTGTTTTCATAGTACAAGCGCTTTGCCCAGCTGATGAGATCCGTCTTGGTGATTGAAACACCCTTCTTCTTCTGATCCCTGATGATCGAATCTAACGATTCTGCAGTAAGAGACCATGTGTTCTGGAAGATTTCATCCTTCTCCCTCTGCTTCCTCGCCTTCTCATCAGAACCTGCAGAATATATCAATCAAACACATTTTGTCACACTTTATTCAAACGACTAACACAAAACGTTGTAGGAAAAAGGTAAACGCTGTAGCACCGAAGGAAGGCGTGCTGGTGGCACCAAAAGGTGTAGATGAACCTAAAGTGCTGTTTCCAAATACATGTTGCGTTTTGATTTGTTTCATTTTTTTTTCACGGTGTCAAACTGTACTCAATATATATATATACAAGCTAGTATCGTCAGCGTAAAAACAAAAAGTATAGCCTCTGCGCGAGTTGACTAATATACCATTCTTTGCAAGTGTTTAGCACTATAGTAAGTTGATTCCTTACGCGCTGGAAAGTGGAGAAAAAGCAAATAAGATAAATGGATTTATGGAAAAGAGAGAACCGATAGAGAATCTTATAACATGATGATATCACAGAGTTATTGAAAGAAGAAGCAAAGATTCTAGTATCTATTAAGCTTTATCTTCGAACCACTCCATCCTCTGATGCTCCTCGATTGAATTGGCTAACGGGAGAGAACCTTAAACTCCTTTAAGGCAGACTCATCACTGTCCAAAAGACAACCCATGACAAAGGGTACATCACCCATTCTCCTGCTAATTTAAACAAAATTATATAAGGCAATTATTTGGCTTAATATTCCACATTTATACAAGTAAAAATATAAGTTATGGTAAGCAAAGTTTCTCGATAGATCAGAATACGAATTATTATTCGTTTTAGCTGCAGAAAGCCCGAAGCGATCGAAAACCATGAAACGGAATTAAAAAATTCAGTAGAAAGTCCAAAATTTATTGAAAAGTAAGTATTTCGATTCCCTAAACAAGTCGTCAAACCCAAAGTTTTTGGTATGAAACGAAATTTGACTGAGAATGACGCATTATTGCTAATCTGTGAAATAGTGTAGTCCAGAATATATTAATCTGACTAACATATTAAGACTACAAGAGTATGAAAGTGGTGCTTACTTGAGAACCAAGGAAGAAGAATAGAACCGGAGTTATAAAGGAAGAAGCAATCCGACGTCGTGTTAATCCCGCCGGGACAGTTGCAAACGAAGGAGCTAGTCTGAATGTTGTAGCCACAAGCACCGTTACTACGCTCGCAGCCACCGCAGACGACAGGGTACTCATCGAAGACGTTGAACTTGTACTTGAGTGCGATTCCGTAGTTCCAATTCTCAGGGTGGGATTCTTGGGCCGGATCGAGGTTGTAGAAACCGGAGTAAGACGAGCACTTGAGTTTCTTCAGATCCATTTCAAACGATGGTCCGAGGTCTAGAGGCACGTAGACGCAGCACGTTGACACTTGGAGGTTTATCAGACTTATCGCTCTATAACAAGTAACAAACCGGCTTTAGAGATGGATGATACTCAAAAGCTTGGAACAGTAATCCGGTTTAATCAGTTAAGAAGGCTATTTTTGGTTACCTGCAATTGGAGTACAAGAAATTGCAAATGGAGGAGCTTTGACGGTCACAGAGGGAGACACGTCCGGTACTGTTACTTAACGGCGTGAAAACAGGGGATTCGTCAACAGAACAGTCAAGGAGCGTGAAAACGGTGTCGTCGTGGAAAGAAAACGGAGCGTCCCAATCCAACCCGAATCCGTGGCTGGGTCGGGTGCATGCACACGTGGACATGGACGAGTCGGTGACGTAGATCAGTTGCTTGGCGTAGTCGACGGAAGTGATAGGGTAACAGCCTGTGTGGGTTGTGAGCGTCAAAGTCTGTTGGTCCGGGTCGCACGTGATGTAACGTGTGAAACGTGGGTCACCACAACCCGACCCGGTTCCGAGAGGGTATTTGATGGGTATTTGGCCGCATGTTTTTTGGCAGGCTTGTGAAGAGACATGAGAAGATATGATGAAGAAGAAGAAAAAAAGAACGAAAATGAAGGAAGAAGAAGAACGCTGCAAACTCATTTGCTAGACGTTTCAGAGAAATAGGGAGAGAAAAATGTGAATCACGTACATATGAATTGAGTGTGTGACTGTAACCTCCAATAATATATAGATGCATACTAAGAGGAATATATTGTATGCATAGGTAAATGCTTACAAATATAAGAATATTTGCATATATAGTTTTCTTTTGTGTGTTAATTTAATCGTAGATTCTTTTGGTTGAGTGTCTATATGTACATCTTAGATTAATACCGGGACGGATGTCTGGGACTACACCATTTTGAAAATATAATTAAGGGTGTAGAAAATATATACTATATTTAAGACAGTATATTATTTAGAAAAACTTACCAGAAAACAAGGCCTATACTATATATATGACATTTACGTATATAAATGCAGAAAACATCATTAATGTCGAGTGCCCACTCACACTAAAGCTCCCACCCAACCAAGGAAGGTTAGGCGTAACGGAATTAGATTCAAGAGAATATAGTAAAGAAATCTAAAGGCTTAAAGTTGCTAAAAGAAAATTCTCGACTTTAGTTCGTTTTTAATTAAGTCATTGTAGGATAATGTATTTGTAGTTAGGGAAATTGCATCAAATGTACCTGGATAATCTGATAATTAGTCGACCAAAAAGTGTCTCTTCTGACACACACTGTGCAATCAAAAAAGACATTTTAACCCTTACGATATATTCAACGCTTTATGTAAATAAAATCTGAGAAAAATATAAAAATATCTTCTTCTCCAATCTCATTTTTTTTTACGGCGTTGGTTTTCGTCAGTATTACTGTTTGTCGGCTCTTCTCCTTTTCTGAGATTTGTGCTTTGATTCTTCTCTTCCACTTTCATCTTTCATCACGGCCGCTACAGATCTGAAGATTTCTCCTCGTTGGCCTTTTAAATGGTGTTTTTACAACTGACCAGAAATAGTCTGTGAGCCTCATGGTGATGTCCAATCAGTGTAGATTTTACTCTGTCAAGCTGTTGATGGTGGTGGTGAAGAAGATGGTGATGGTGGTGAAGATGATGGTGGTAACCAATAGATGGGTAACAATAATATAACGGTAAATTTGGTAATTGTTAGTTAAGTTGTTATCTATACCTTAAAAGTTGAGTTGTGTCTCACAAGAGTATGACACGTCAGC
>OVBJ01002740.1:0-15765 GCA_900406535.1 Noccaea bulbosa
TGTTCCTTGAGAAAAAGCATTGCAGCCACATGGTTGTGTATATACTTAAAGCACGTTTAAGAAGAGAAACGAGGAACACCGGATGAATCAAGCTGTGCGGTGGAAGCTTCAACCGATACGCAACCTTCCCAATCCGTTCCAACACCTCAAATGGTCCGAAAAAGCGAGGGGCCAGTTTCTCGTTCCGACGCAAGGCTACGGAAGCTTGTCTGTAAGGTCTCAACTTCAAGTAAACCATATCACCCACTTGAAACTCAAGATCTCTGCGATGTTTGTTAGCTGCGTTTTCCATCCTCTTCTGGGCCTTGTGCAAATTCCCTCTCAGCTCTTATTCAAGGCCAAGTCAGCGGGGCGAGTGATCTCCACATCAAGCTAGCAGACATTCACAACAAAGTAGATAGTTCTCATCACGAGCTGACTAAGAAAATTGAGGACCTCAGCTCCAAAGTTCAGTACTTGGAGTCACAATCCAGTAGCAGCTCCAAAGGGAACCTTCCGGGAAAGCCAATCCCAAACCCGAAGGAATATGCAAAAGCCATAACGTTGCGTAGCGGCAAAGCTTTACCCACACGTGCAGCTCCGGTGAGTCACAACGAAGACATTGTGATTCAAGAGGAGGAGGATTTAGCTGAGGATAATGCCAGAGGCAGTACTGAGAATGAGTCGGAAGCTAGGAAACTGAATGAAGCTCCAAAAGAAAGCCAGGAGAACAAAAAGAGGAAGGAAACTCTTTTTGTGCCTCCACCTTTTAAACCAACGCTGCCTTTTCCAACAAGGTTCAAGAAGCAAATGGCAGAAAAGTGCAAGAGAGTCTTCGACCAACAAATGTCAGAGATTAATCTGAGGATTCCAATCATTGACGCCTTCATGATGATCAAACCCTATCAGAAATTTCTGAAAGACGCCATCTTAGAGCGGACCAAAGAAGTTCAGGGCATGGTAGTCTTGTCCCAAGAATGTAGTGCCGTGATTCAGAGCAAAGCAGTTACCAAGAAGTTAGGCGACCCTGGAAGTTTTACTCTCCCCTGCTCCTTAGGGCCATTGGCTTTCAAGAAAAACTTATGTGATTTGGGAGCAAGCGTGAGTATTATGCCTTTGACGGTTGCGAGACGGTTAGGTTTTGAAAAGTTCAAGGACTGCCACTTCTCTTTGATCCTTGCTGACAGATCAGTTAAGCTTCCAGTGGGCATGTTAGAAGATATGCCACTAAAGGTAGGAAATGTTATAGTTCCAACCGACTTTGTGATAGTGGAGATGGATGAGGAACCAAAAGATCCATTAATTTTGGGAAGACCTTTTCTTGCCACTGCTGGAGCTGTGATTGACGTGAGAAGAGGCAGAATTGAGCTGAATCTGGGTCAAGATTGCAAGATGGTGTTCAATGTAAACGAGGTCATGAAGCAACCAACTATCAATGGTGAGACATTTTACATTGAAACACTTGAGCAGTTAGCCGATGAATACTTGGAGGAGCTAGCAGTTGAAGATAAGCTACAATTGGCTCTGACCAAGGATAATAAGGACTTTGGGTGTCTACAAGCGGAGAGTATGGGTTATGCTTGGATAATGGATGCGAATAGAGCAGTAGAAGGAGATATAGGCTTTGAGGAGCTGATTCATCCACAAACAGAGTGCAATCAAGATTTCAATCAGGCTGGGAACCTGTTCGCTTTAGAGTCTATGCCGAGAGAAGAGAGCTCGCCGAAGCACAATGCCGAAGACGACTGGTCAGAGCTTAAGGCCCCCATGGTCGATCTCAAACTTCTCCCAAAAGGGCTCAGGTATGCATTCTTAGGCTCCAACTCAACTTACCCTGTCATTATAAATGATGCATTGACCCCTCATGAGATTGAAACCCTTTTAGCCGAGTTGCGTAAGTATAGGAGAGCCCTTGGCTATTCGTTGGACGATATCAAGGGTCTCTCCCCTGCTTTATGCACTCATAGGATTCACCTTGTAAATGAGTCAAAGGGATCAGTTGAACACCAACGTAGATTAAACCCCAACCTTAAAGAAGTAGTAAAAAAGGAAATCTTGAAACTTCTTGATGCGGGAATTATCTACCCTATTTCGAACAGTACTTGGGTTTCACCAGTACATTGTGTTCCCAAAAAGGGTGGGATTACTGCCATCAAGAACGAAAAGAATGAATTGATCCCGACTAGGACAATAGTTGGACATAGAATGTGCATTGATTACCGTAAGCTAAACTCTGCATCTAGAAAAGATCATTTTCCTTTGCCATTCATAGATCAAATGCTTGAGAGACTTGCTTGTCATCCTTTCTACTGTTTCTTGGACGGCTATAGTGGTTTTTTCCAGGTTCCAATTCATCCCAACGACCAAGAAAAAACCACTTTCACATGTCCATACGGTACCTTCGCTTATCGGAGGATGCCGTTTGGATTGTGTAACGCCCCAACAACGTTCCAAAGATGCATGATCTCAATCTTTTCGGATCTAATAGAGGAAATGGTCGAGGTCTTTATGGATGACTTTTCCGTATATGGCTCGTCCTTTTCCTCGTGTTTATCTAACTTGTGTAGGGTGCTGGAGAGATGTGAAGAAACCGGCTTAGTTCTCAACTGGGAGAAATGCAACTTCATGGTGAAGGAGGGCATAGTTCTCGGCCACATGATCTCAGAGAAAGGCATTGAAGTAGACAAGGCGAAGGTTGAGGTCATGGTGCAACTAGGAGAGCCTAAGACAGTCAAAGATGTACGAAGCTTCTTGGGGCATGCGGGCTTCTACAGATGTTTCATAAAGGACTTCTCAAAGATAGCAAGGCCACTCACAAGGCTCCTGTGCAAGGAGACAGAGTTTCTGTTCGATGAGGAGTGTGGCCAAGCTTTCTTGAAGCTCAAGGAAGCCCTTGTGAGTGCACCAATTGTCCAAGCCCCAAATTGGGAGCTACCTTTTGAAATCATGTGTGATGCCTCGGACTTCGCTGTTGGAGCAGTGCTAGGACAGAAGGTAGATAAGAAGATGAACGTCATCTACTATGCTAGTAGAACGCTAGACGATGCTCAAACACGCTATGCCACCACGGAGAAGGAGCTTCTAGCGGTTGTCTTCGCCTTCGACAAGTTTAGGAGCTACATCGTGGGGTCCAAGGTGGTTGTTTATACAGACCACGCAGCTCTCAAATATTTGTACACGAAGAAGGATGCAAAGCCTAGGCTGCCGAGATGGGTTCTATTGCTCCAAGAATTCGATATTGAGATAGTCGACAAGAAGGGGACCGAGAACAGCGTAGCCGATCATCTTTCGAGGTTAAGGGTTGATGAGGAAGTCCCCATTGACGACTCTCTTCCTGAAGAGCAACTCATGGCCGCCAAGATTGTGGACAGAGGATATGCGACGAAGTGTAGACTGGAAGAAGAAAGGATAGCTAGAGGAGAAGAGGTCCCTTGGTATGCTGACTTTGTCAACTATTTGGTGTGCCGAGAGGTCCCTAGTGGTTGGAGTGGCTACCAGAGAAAGAAGTTCTTCAAGGATGTGGTCCATTACTATTGGGATGAGCCCTACTTGTTCAGAAAAGGGAATGACAACCTTTTCAGGAGTTGTGTAGCAAAGGAAGAGGTAGAAGGAATTCTCTTCCACTGCCACGGGTCTAGTTACGGAGGTCATTTTGCGGTCTTCAAAACTGTTCAGAAAGTATTGCAAGCAGGCTTTTGGTTGCCAAGTATGTTCAAAGATGCACACGCCTTCATCTCTAAGTGTAAGGCTTGCCAAAAGACGGGAAACATCACCGCGAGGAATGAGATGCCTCAGAATCCAATCTTGGAAGTCGAGGTGTTTGACGTATGGGGGATAGATTTTGTTGGTCCGTTCAACCCTACCTCTCACGGCAATGCTTACATTTTAGTCGCCGTGGATTATGTCTCGAAGTGGGTAGAAGCTATAGCTGCACCGACTAATGACTCCAAGGTGGTTCTTAAACTATTCAAGACCGTAATCTTCCCAAGGTTCGGAGTTCCTAGATGTGTCATAAGTGATGGAGGGACTCATTTTGTGAACAAAGTGTTTGAAAACCTCCTGAAGATGTATGGGGTGAGGCACAAGATAGCTACACCGTACCACCCCCAAACGAGCGGTCAAGTGGAGGTTTCGAACAAACAAATTAAAGCCATACTTCACAAGACAGTGAATTCATCAAGGAGGGATTGGTCAGAGAAGCTGGATGACGCTTTGTGGGCTTATAGGACAGCATATAAAACGCCAATTGGACGATCACCATACTCTTTGATCTATGGGAAATCTTGCCACTTGCCTCTTGAGTTGAAATACAGAGCTAGATGGGCCATCAAGTATTTGAACATGGACCTCTGAACAGCTCATGAGAAGAGAGAGATCGACCTTCATGAGCTGGAAGAGATTCGCCTCGACGCTTATGAAAGCTCTAGGATCTATAAAGAGAGAACCAAAGCCTTCCATGACAAGAGAATCATCCCGAAGGTATTCAAAGAAGGAGATGATGTGCTCCTTTTCAACTCAAGGCTCAAGCTATTCCCTGGAAAGCTCAAGTCTCGCTGGTCAGGACCTTCCAAGGTCAAGGAGGTGTTACCATATGGAGCCATAACTCTAGTCAATGAGAAAGGAGTTGAATTCACGGTGAATGGGCAGCGGGTTAAGAAGTACATGGCGACTCAGTGCATTGGAGAAGGAAACTCTATCCGTCTCCATGACCCACCTCAAGCCTGAGAAAGGAACAAAAGTCAAGCTATGAGACTTAAAACAAGCTCACTTGGGAGGAAATCCCATGACTATCCTTTTATATATAGTTCTTGTTCTTTATTTTCTAGTCTTTGCTTTTATCTATTATGTTTTGTAGGGGGGACATAAAGGAGTGCTGAGGGTGAGTAAAAGGGTTGGAGATTGGTCGTTCTTTAAGAGATATTGCTTATCCAAATGCGGACAAGACGACCAGTTTTACCAAACCCCCTAACTTCAACTCTCAGCCAATCCCGGTGAATTTCTAAAGCAACCGGGTTGTCAATCAGGTTCTTACCAGCCATCAAACCTGATTGACCAGTAAGTGACCCGCTCCTTTTTAAAATTAAACCCGATAAAAACCCTAGGACTTCCTTCTTTTTGTTTTGCGTCTTTTTGAACTCTAAGACCCTCTTCTCCGAAATTTCTCTCTGTTTTTCACTAAAACCTCGGATTTCTCTCAACCAATTTTCGAATTTCAAGGCTCAAATTTCTTTAAACCCGCCGCATTAACAAGTTTAGTTCGTTTCATCTCAACCCGCGAGTCTAATTAAGGTACTTCACCTTTTGAAATCCCCTTCTCATGCGAATCCTTCTTCGGAGCTTAGTAAGTTTGAGGGGGTTGTTTCTTTTTCCAATCAGTAGATCTAGCTTAGTAAGCCTAGGGTTGTTTGATTTCGAGCTTGCTTGTGGAAATTTCGTGCTATTTGTGTTAATTTCGGGGGTTTTATTTGAAATCTGTTCTCGAGCTATTTTATTTCAAAATCCCGAAACCCACTGCATGTTTTTAAAATTTCCTTCACCATAAGCTTGTCGCGGTTGGGTTTAGAAAATTTGAGGCCGCTTAATTTGGTATTTGGTTCGAGTTTTGTGTTAAGCCTTTTCTTATTGCTCTTGGTAATTGAAACAGAGGCTGACCGTGTCTTTGAGGATTGTTCGTCTCTCAGGTACAATGGCTAAGACAAAGAACTCGAATCAAGCCAGCCAAGGGGACGAGGTCGAGAGAACACGGAAAGAAAAGCGCGAAGGGAAGAGAAAAGTGGAGTATAGTGGAAAAAGGAAGAAGGGCACAACGGAGGAGTTGCCACCGGAATGGTCAGGGGCAACTGAGCAGGACATGGACGACTCGGTGATTCCGAGACCTTATGGAATCCAAGGCCGCATCCGTATCCTCAGAAGGATGAAGTTCCTACCAATGCGCTATCCACACGGAGACACCCTAAAGGAGCTCGGGATAGAGGAAGATGTGGAAGATATTTTCTTTCAAACTGAGCTTGGGGAGTTCATGAAGCTCGCTTTACCTGCATACCGGGAACCAGCTATACAGTTTCTCGCGTCCCTGAAATTGAGAAGACATCCGGAGGGAGCCACAGCAGATATTAAGAGAGATGGAATCGGATTTATCACCTTTGAGCTCTCCGGAACTGAATACCGGTTTAGCATCACCGAGCTTGAGGAGATATATAAATTGGAGGAGGATGTTGGTTTGGATACCGAGATGTGTGTTCCAGGATCAGAGCTGATAGGCCTCTGGGGAATGATAAGCTCGAGGCCCCACCAAATCTCGTTGAACAAAAGCGGTCACATCCGCAACCCCGCCATCCGATACGCACACAAGGCGNCTACGCACACAAAGCGATTGCGCACACCCTCTTTGCAAGACATGAGTGCGCCAACATTACAAAGTAGGAGTTAGAGCTCATAGACATCTCCCTTGAACAGAAGCTGCAGACACTGGATAACGGTGAAGACATGAGAGGAGATCTAAAAAGAGCAAGCAAGGCTTTGTTGATTTTAGACTCTTTCAAGCAATGCGTGAGGAATGCGGAGCTTGCATATGAACAGGGGAAAATCAAGGACTCCTACCTAGCAATCGGAAGCATGATCTCTCCCATCCTGCTTGCAACTAAGGCCAAGCTGCCAAAGCCGACTCACCCGCCTAAGTTCATGGACATAGGTTACCTCAATAAAACTTGGTTCTTGAAAGGGAAGCACAAAGGGAAGCACAAAGGGAAGCACATCTATCGCTTTGAGCACCCCACTTTTGGCACCTCGAAGATCCTCTTACCAAACAGCGAGCTCACAAGCCACAAAAAACGAGAGGGGATCATTTTTCTCCCTACAGCTCAACAGTTGTTCATGGACGGAGGAGACGCAACGGTCAACGAGGAACAAAGCCATGAAAAAGGAGAACCCTCAGAAAGACGGGCAACCGAAGAAGGAGACTTCGACTTCACCCCTTACAACGCCAGCGGAAGCATCCCGGCCATAGCCAAGGCCCATGAGCACTTCAAAATGCTTCAGAGAGGATTCAAGAAACAAGCTGAGGTCATCCAAGAGCTCACAGAGACGGTGATTATCCTCAAGGCCAAGCTCTCGTGCACATCGCCGGAAGCAACCAAGAACGTGGAACCCGTGTTGAGGAGAAGCAAGCGCAAGAGACAAACCGGCAGTTCACCACCTCCGACATCATCCACTCAGCCGATTGATCTCGATGAAGTTCCCACACCACCCAACAAAAGCCCCTGAACGGTATAACTCAAACCACTGTACATACCACTCATTTTTAAATTTTCTTTCTTTATTTTTTATTTTTGGATCTTCTTCTTCTTGCTTAATTTTGCACAAGAGACTGTGCATTTTAAGTTTGGGGGAGAAGTCCATAGTATTTGACTTTGTTTTCTGTGAGTCTTATTTTCATTCTCATTATTTGAGTCTCATATAGAATGCATTTGCACTTAAGGCATAGAAAAAACAAAGAAATTTGAAAATTTTCGAAAATTGCATTCCACCAAAAAGAGAAGCATCATATGCATTAGCATCTTAGGGTTAAGTCCAGTAGCTTATCATCTCATTTGCATAGAGGACAATGAGAAATAAAAGGATGTGATTTTTCGAAATGATTTCAATATTCCGGTTTTGAACCATTTTGTGTATATAATAAGCAAGCTTGAAGTTGAGGTAGAACCACACTTTGACTGCACTCTTTGGCATATAGGTTTGGCTGAAGCATTGTTGTGATTTGATCTCTCATCCCACTTATCGAAACCTGAAATTTGATGTTTAAATTATCATCCTTGTGCATTTTCATAGAGCTCGTGGATACAGATACATACTTGGATTATCTTTCACCCTCTTCTACCACTCTTGATTAATCCAAGTAGCTCTACCTTCCTTTCACCAACCCATCCTTGAAACCAATCGCTTTTTTTGAGTGTGTGAGGCCCTTTTGGTTGAGCTTGGTAGAAAGTGTTGGGTGTTTACCGACAAGGTCTAGGTTCCCATGTAGTTCTAGCTCGTTCCCTTTGGGAGCTAGTTAGGACTAAGTTTGGGGGAATATCGCTTCGGGTTTTGGGAAGTTCTTAAAAGAGAAGAGTAAAAAGGAGTGATCCAAAAGAAAGCCCGAAAAAGGGGAAGGAAAGGTCAAGCTGAGTCTCTTAGGAGGGAAGAGTTGTAAAAAGTTTAAGTGTCTAGTAAAGGTTTGGGAGAAGAAAGAAAATCTCTAGCAAGAAAAAGACAAGCTAAGATAAGGCAAAAAGCCAAGTTTAGAGAAAGAGCTTAAGAACCAAAATAAGAAAAACTCAAACCGCTAGATATTGTTAAGAGAAACCTCTCCTAAGGGCTTAAAAGTAAAGAAAAGCAAGAAGAAATTCCAACATATCTTGGTTAGATAGGATTCTTGGGAAACAGGGGATTGAGCTTCTACGTTCTCGGGTAGGCAGGAGTCTAGCCTTGTATCATCCTTGGTTTCTACCCTTAGCATTCTACTAAAGCTCAACCTTCTTCTTTGAGAGATCCCTTGTGCTGATTTTGAAACCAGAGAAAACGGGACTGTCCTTGTCCCTTGAACCTTACCCCTTGAGCCAAGCGAGTCTTTTGAGATGCATAAGTGATTGATTCATGGTTCCAAGCTAAATGAATGTTAAAGGATGAGATTTATTTGAATGCATTGTGTAAGCCGGACCTAGTGTTTTCCTGTTGCTTTGATGAGTGTGGCTAAAATTTTTAAAGTAGTGCTTGCTTGCTTCGCACTTTATGTTTCTCAACCTGATTATTAACTTTGTTTCTTCTCATTGCATCCTTGAATTTTGAGTCCTCGCATTCTCAACCATCTCGGACTTGTTCTTCTCGCTTGAGGGCAAGCAAGATTCAAGTTTGGGGGAGTTGATATAGCTATATATTAACCCATTTTAGCTTGCATCTACATGCATATTTACGTTGTCTAAGCGCCATTTGCATACATATAGGTCTTTGTTTCCCCTTTTATGCATTTACATCCGCCCAGATCCTGCATTGCATATACATTGCATTTTGAGTCTAAATCAGGTACCTTTGGGAGCTTTTGGAGCGGATTGGAAGAGTGGAGTGCCGAAGACGCAAAAGAAGTCTCAACCAGGAAATCAATCGGGATTGGAGAACCTGATTCTCGCCTTAAAGCTTTCCTTGACTAAGAAGAGAGTTGACCATAAGTCAAGACAAGCTAAGATGGAGCAAAACGCCGAGTTTTGAAGCGTAAATCTTGGGAAAGGAAGCAAGAAGGGTTTTAGATGTCCCCACTATATAAACCGAAAAGTCCTAAAGTTTTAGGCACCTTGTAATTTGTCTATCATCTAAGTTTTGAGATCTAAACATCTTTGTAGGATTTCATCACTTGCTCTTAATAAAGTCACGTACTTATCTTCTTAATCGATCTGGCTTGTTGATCAACCTTTCCCTGATGGAAATGAGTTTGCTTAACAACATGATTGAGTAGTCTTTTAGATTTCTTTAGGTGGAGCGGTTTGAGAGTTTAAAAGGGAACTTTGGCGTTGAAAGTTAGACCCTTTTAGAGCTTCTCCTTACTTAGTATTCTTAAAGCCGGGCCTTTTCTGATCATATCGGTCCGGATCTCAAGTCCTCTACACAGCAAAAGTGTGTTTGAGGACTAGATACTCTAAGATAAGGGATTTGCTTACCTTTCACGCGACAGCGGATGTTTAGGGAGCACTTTGGTGATGGGATCTGAGCTTAAAGCTTGCTTGAGCTTTGGTTCACTGGCGACAGCCTCTTTCTGAACCGGAATCTTGCATTCGAGCTCATGCACGACAGTGATGAGCTCTCCTTTCGCCTTCCTTAGCCTAGAAGCTCGGTTTTAGTCCTTCAACCTCAAAGCTGCCTCCTTTAGCTCGATATTCGACCGTTTCTACCTAAAGGAGTCGCCTTTCTTCTTTGTCTTTCGTCAAGTTTCGGTATTTTATCTTAAAGTTTGAGTCTTTGTTCTGGTTATATTTCGAGATCGCATTTACTGTTCTTGTTACCGTTATTTCAGTTTAAAGTTTCTAGTTTCATAAAACAACTCCATCTTTGTTCTTGAGTCGGAATCTATCTTGCATTCGTTTTAGACTCAATCACTCTAGGGATTGGATTGACATCTCAACTATACTGCGACGATATGAGCAGAGATTTGAGGGTTTGAACCACGCAAAAATCCCGTTTTCAAGGACCAAATCGAGTTCATTCTCGAGGGCCTCTCTGATGACTACAAGACCATTGTGGAGCAAGTTGAAGCCCGTGATTCCCCACCTTCACTCTCGGAGCTCCATGAGAAGCTGATCAATCCTGAGGCGAAGCTTTAGTCAACCCCTGCCCATTCAGCGTCCCTTCCGGCCACGGCTAATATTGCCAACTACAAAGGCAATAACATAAATCAGCACCACAATAAGGTCGGAGCTCGTAACCACAACAATTGGCAACAACATCCGCCGCAGTTTTCTCCCCGTCCGTCACACTACACACCACGTCCTTACCTTGGCAAGTGCCAAATCTGTGGAGTTACCGGTCAGAGTGCACGTCGCTGCCCTCAATTCCCACAAGCTGGAAACTACAATCCTTCTCCAGCTAATTCTACCATGCCCTGGCAACCCCGGGCCAATTTCGTTGCTGCTCCATACAATGTCGCCAACTGGATCATGGATAGTGGTGCGACCCATCACCTTAACTCTGATCTCAACAATCTGGCACTTCATCAACCATACAATGGAGGAGAAGAGGTGACCATTGCCAATGGCTCAGGTCTCGCCATCTCCCATACGGGTTCCTCTTTTCTTCCCACTCCCTCACGCTCTTTAAAATTGCAAGATGTGTTGCTCGTTCCTGATTTGAAACGCAACCTCATTTCAGTATATCGAATGTGCAATAATAACCAAGTATCTGTGGAATTTTTCCCAACCTCTTTGCAGGCGAAGGATCTCAGCACGGGGGCCGATTACTCCAAGGCCGAACGAAGAATGAGCTGTACGAGTGGCCAATGTCCCTTCCCTCCGCCAACTTTGCATCTCCTACACCAAAAACAGACATCAACTCTTGGCACAATAGACTTGGCCACCCTTCATTTCCTGTTTTAAAAACTATTTTTGCTCGGTTTTCATTACCTGTCTCTGATTCTTTCAATAAAACTTCCCCTTGCTCCACCTGCTTTATCAACAAAAGCCACAAATTACCGTTTTCCACAAATACAATCACCTCAAAATTCCCACTCGAAATCCTCTATAGTGATCTCTGGACCTCACCAGTTCATTCTGTTGATAACTATAAATATTATTTAGTTATCATTGATCACTATACCCGTTTGATAACATCATATTTTGCATGATTTTACTTAGTATTTTCATGTGTTTTCAAGTGCTTTCAATAAGGTTTTATACCTTTGGAGGTAGTTTTCTTGTATATGTTGGTTTTGGAGTCTTAACAGGTTAAAACATCAAAAAGGAATCAAAGGGAGCAAAAGAGCCTCAAACCATGATCCATGCAAGTTTCCAAGTCAAGAGCCTCAACAAAACTCCATTTGTCCGATTCTCGCATTCGGACAGAACCGGAGCATCCGAAAGATGGCCGCGGAAAAGGGTCTTCCCGTCGTCCAAAAATCATGATATTGGTCTTTCTGGATAGATAATGGAGTCATGCATCACGTCGAAGTGGATTCAAGCCATTTGAATCAACCATCAGGGAGAAAATCGTTTTCTACCAAGACGTGTCCGAATAGCGACAAGGTGAAGCCCATGGAGGATCTCAAGTGTCAAACGGTCCAGGCTTCTGCGTCATGGACCCTGGCTCAACTTAACACAAGCCCAGATTGCTTTTGGTGGTTTCCTTGGCCTTATACCGGCCCATACAAGTCGCAAAAGATTGGCTCCAGCTCATCGGAAAGTTTCCTTTTCCGGCACCTCATTACCCTAGGCGACTCCAGCCTATATATACATATTTTTAGCCTCTGCGAAAAGGTGTGTCTCGTGCAAGAGGAGAGTGGCCGTCAGAGAGAGAGAGAGAAAGAGAGAAGCCCTAGAAGCTCGCCATCTAGGAGGAGGAGAAGGAGGCGCCACTCAAGCCTTGCTCTTGCACAAAAGCTTTGTTCTTTACTTTTTCATATTTTCCTTTTCTTTTGTACTTTGGATCTAAGAAGTTATCAAGGGATTTTCGACTTGTTCTTCAACAGAGAAGCTTCTTCTATCCCTTATCTCTTTTTAATACTTGAATAATGCTTTCAATCATTGCTTGCTTGTTTGATTGCACCATGTCCGAGTAGATTCATTCGTTAGGTGAGGGAAATCAATGAGACTTGTATGATTTGATTGGCGGTTGCAAATTGGGATTTTCATTCATGAACTGATCTTCACCTTTACTTGAGTTTAATGCTGAATGCTTTTCTGATCATCTAGTATCGGATCTTGGGTTAATATACTCTCCAAAAGCTTGCTATATTGCCGGAACTAGTATTTGGTGAGCAATGGGTCATGACCAACGAAAGCTGAGTCATGGACCATTGTGAACAATTGAATCTTGCTCATCTTTTACGCATGTTTGCAACACTAATGGCCAACAAAAGCTGAGTACATTAGGTTGTTTTAAACATAGTGGTTGGAGCCACGAAAGTGGAAAAACCATACCTTAGTGATTTGAGTTCAAGAACAGTTTATAATGAAATACCAATGCAATCATCACTTCATTACTTGTTTTCAAAGATTATACTTTGCCTAACACTTTCTCCTAATTGTTCACAACCTCTTTTACTTACTTGTCTTTGTTTTCTTTTGATTTTTGGTTTACACAACAACATATTTTCTGTTCTAGCTACTCATCAATCACCATAAGTTTGAAGCGAGATCACACCCTCCTTGTGTTCGACCCCGACTACAACACGGCTGTGCACTTGCAGCTCATTTTGGTTGGGTTATAAATATTAAAACTTGAAGCTAAACCCGGCACACCATCAAGTTTTTGGCGCCGTTGCTGGGGAGGCTGTCGCATTTCCTTCAAACTTTTTGATTGATTTTTAGTCTAGTTCTTACTTTCTTGCATTTTACTTTCTGTTTTTCATAAAACCTTAAAAACTCATAAAAATTTTACTTAAATCTCTTCCTTTGTGTGTCTTAGGTGGAGGACAAGAAGATTTAATTCCAACAACACACTAGAAGAGGAAGAATGGACTTGATGAGCTTTTATGCACTTCCTCCACCAGTTAGGTCGCATAAAGTGGAAGTGGACTACATTGGTGGAAAGTTCGTGTATACTAACCAGCACGTCTATCAAGGAGCTCAATACCAGCCTAAGCAACATGTCTACCCTCAAGGGATCTGTCAAGTGAAGCTGCCTTTCACTTTCCCTCAAGCTGTTGCACCGGCTCAACAAGAAGAGAAGATAGATGTAGTCTTGGAAAGATACATGGAGGAGCAAAGGCAAATCAACAAGAACCTCTTTGAGAAGCTAGATCATGTGTTCACTGATCTTTGCAGCAAGTTTGTGTCTCTCTCCACTCGTGTCCAGAAGTTGGGGGTTGACACAATCCTAACCGCGGAAGCCGTAAGGAAGCAAAGTGAGGTAAACGCTCAAGCATGTTGTAGTGCTGTCCTATCTAAGGAGAACCAGCTCGGCCTTGTCCCTACACTATCTCAAGAAGGAGAAAAAGAAGCTGAGCCTGAGGAGAGCCAGCAACCGGAGCTGTTTCCAGGGGAGTCAAGAAGAGTTTACACCGGTGCGGTCATAGACCGCATGTCACAAGGAAATATCCGACAAGATGTTTTCTATCAAAGCATTGACTTCAAGACAGCACCAAGAGAGATCAAGCTGCCACCCGATAAGAATTCTAACATGCCAAAGAAAGGAGCCGTAATCCCTAAAGACGCCAAGAAGAGTGAGCCCTATCCAAAACCGAAGGTGGCCATGAAACCGTCAAAACTGAAACATAAAGATGTCTTCAAGGATATCAACTCGGTTTTGCTCCATACCTTGGACAAAAATGAAGCTGATGAGGAGTCTGATGGTGTACCTAAGTCCTTTACCAAGATGAGAATCCTTACCCCAAAGGATTCGGACCCAAAAGAAGCCTATACCGCGAAGGATAAGCTCATGAACACCTTAAAGCTTTTTCCGAGGGCGTTTGTCTTCAAATATGGCATAGGAGATGATCTTGGCGTGCCCAGACCACCAAGATAGCCCCCTGACCTGGAGAATGGAGAAGCTAAAGGGATCCCAAACCCTTTAGTTGAGCTCATCCGCACCTAAAAAGAAAAAGGAGTCAAGCTAAATGACTTAAAACAAAGCGCTTTGTGGGAGGCAACCCACATGGTTTTAATTCTCATTTTTAATTTTCATATCATTATTGCATGCATAACTATTGAGTTTTATTTTTCAGGAGTTTTTAAAATTGCATAAAAATACAAAAAAAAATGTTTTTAGGATGAAGAACCAAAAGGAGACCAAAACAAGAAAGTGACCCACCCTTTGTTCCCACCCTTGTAGAAGGCGAAATCTCCAATAAAGGTAAGTAACTTCTCCTCATGCATTCATTAAAAACCATCTTTGATCCTCACTTGATAAGCATTTGAACCTTGAACTTCATTAGTTACATTTAATGGTTTAAATTGCTTAATATTGATGGTTAATGAATGAGAATGAATCTTAACTTGTCAAACTCAACTTATGCATTGATTTCACTAATGATAAACTATTTCAGACCTTTGGGATCCCTAACCAAGACCCAACATGTTTTTATAGTTTATATCATATTCTCTTAGATTGTGAACTTCAAGTTGGTTACTTGAGGATCTCAATCTAAGACCGGACCTAACAGTGATTTCAAGTGTTTTGCAAGGACTTAAGTATTTGACAGGAAGGATATCAAGGAGAGTTGCTGAAACCAACAACAACCACAAAGCTTATGGCGGCTTAAAGGCGGTTTCAATGGAGGATCACAACAAAGCACAAGAAACAAGGTGGGCACGACCTGGAAATGATAATGGAGGATACAAGAATCACTTCGGTCAAAGAAAATCTGAAAACGGTCGAGTGGATTTGAAGATATACCATCCGGCATCATTCTCTCGGCCAAACGGGTGCAAAGGAGGACCAACATCAACCATCTCCAACACCACATGACCGAAGTCCACCAAACTTCACAGGAGGCCAGACAACATCAAATTGCTCGGCAAATTCAAAAGATAGGACAGTGAAATCCTCACGGATCAGGAGATATGAAAGGAGGCCTAATCCGGTCGATGGTGGTGCATCAACATGGCCGACAAAACCCAATCACGGCATAGGCACAACCACCAGTTGGAGAAGAATTCTTGGAGCTTAAATAACACCAATACAGAAGAAAAACAAAGAACGAACGACCCAAACTCACAGAAGTCAATAAAACTCTTCCCGGAGCCGCATTGACCACTTTGTGAAGGATCTCCCAATCTGCTCGTTCGTTTGGCCTCATACTTCACCAGTGGTCATAAAATATGAGGTTGGTCGATGGAATTTCAAGATAGGTCGGAGAATTCTTCATCGTTTGAGCTGTGGTCTATAGCAACACCTTCCGGTCGATCGGGTGGACCACCAATTGAAGGATCTCTTAAACCGCTCGTCCGTTTGATCGTTGGATGTGATTGCCGGTCTTCGATCGCCAGAGGTGATCGCCGGGTCATCGATCGCCGGGTCGGATCGCCGGGTTTTTGGCCATTTCGAATCCTTTTTGCTCCGTTAGCTCATCTTGCTCCTCTTTGTACGGAAATTCTCCTTTGAACGCCT
>OVBJ01002741.1:0-15757 GCA_900406535.1 Noccaea bulbosa
GTTTCCTTTCAACAATATTTATCTTTTGCTTTATGTTTTGCATTGTTAATAACTTTATGTTTTACAAAAACCAAAAAAACATAAAACCCTTTTTCATATTGTTGATCTAGCTTAGTTTGCATCTCATGATCTTGAAGTGTACATTCCGCAATCCTCAGTGGTTCGACCCCTAAATACTACAATTGTCTGTTGTGCACTTGCAACTCACGGTTTGTTTTAGGGTTATTTATTACTTGCATATCCCACACACATCAAAGACCGGCGGAAATATTTCTTCAGATTTTGCGTGAGCCCGAAAGGTCTGGAAACGCCTCAGACCTGAGGACTAAGTCGAGATAAAACTTCGCACATATCATCGAACTATGAAAAATAGTTTTCGAAATCAACCCAGCGGAAAACCCCGGAGGATATGGATGACAAAACTGTCATAACTCTCCAAAGAGAGAGAGAACCACAAAAGTATTGTCTCTTCAATACTTTGAGAGAACCACTTAACCTCGTCAAGACTATCATGCTCAAACAAGAGTAATGATCACGGCGATAGGAATGATTTAATTGTTTCGTCAAATACATCACGTCAAACCCGGCCTAAAGTGTCGGAGCAACTTTCTAAACTGAGAACGTTGACAAAATACTTTGTTGACGAGAAAGGAATGAATTACTTTCTCGTCAACGAATCGCCACGACATGCCATGTCCAACTCGGCCAAAAGCGCCGAAGCATCTAACAAACGATGATTCGTCACGATTCTCTAAATTGAGTAGACATCTTGCAAACCACTTCGGCACGCCTTTGCCAAAGTGAGATCAAAAGCGTTCGACGAAATCACTACCTCCTTGACCAGCTACTGTCACATCTGAGATGAATTCTCCTTGGCGAGCCACTGTCAAGTCCGAGTAATGAATAAATTGATCCTCCTTGACGAGCTGATATCAAGAGAAATCATCACGGCAATTTATTATCCTTCACGAGCTAACGTCAAGTCCGAGAGAAATTGTTAAAAGCACATTCTACTAGCGGACAAGATTACGTCAACGTACTCTTTTCCCTTTTTATAGTTTTTATCCCATAGGGTTTTTCCATATCAAGGTTTTAACGAGGCGGTACGAGTCTAAAGTCAATAACGCAGCATCGCATAAAAAACGAGTTAGAATCGGCATCGCATAATTGTTATTAATAGCTCACGAGCTCCTCTCTTATACATGAAGTCCGCCGAGATAAAACTGCATTTGACTCGACGAACTGGGGGGAACTTATTGTTGATACCGGAATTAGTACATTCTCTTGAGCCCGTCACAATTAATAATATCATGCAAGCCCAGCCCGTTTTCCACTTCCACCTCCTCAAAGAAACGGAAAGACTTGGAGAAAAAGACTAAATTCTAGAAGAAAGGAAAGATATCAACACTAAAGAAGAATATTTCCAAAAGAGAAAAGGAAAAATATCTTTAAGAAGCTGACGTCCTCTCACTATATATTGAAGATCCCTCATTCATTGAAGACTATCTAGAAAATCATTGACAGCAGAGGAGCAAAAATACGAAACCCTAGCTATACTTTTATTATTTCTTCTTAGTCTCTTTGTATTCATCTCGGCAAGCCTTGTCGCCGAGTTGAATCACCCATTTGTAATATTTGAACTTTGGTTGATCTTAATAAAGAGTATCTCCTAAACCCACATCTCTTATTTAACACTACTGTGCTATTTTGAGATTCAACAGAGTATGTACAAGATAAGTCCCACATCGAAAGTTGGGAAGGACCTTGAATGATATATAAGGGACTGAGACCTCTCTACCTATTACCATTTGGTTTTAGGTTGGATGCTAAAAAACCTTAACATGGTATCAGAGCAGACCATTCTTGTAGATCAAAGTTAAAAGCTTCCGCATAGCAAGTTTTAGTTTTCATGATGGAGACAATTACTCTTGGCGTTGAATATGGTGAGGGGGATGATGATCCGGACGATGACGTAGTTTGTGTTCATGTTGAGTTACAAAAGTTTTTTTAAAATTTTTTTTTTCATTTAAGTTGGTTTGTTCACGGTTTTCTTTTTGGTTTTAAGTTATTATTTTTAGTTCTTTATTGATTAGATGCAAGAGTTAAGACTTATTGGAAAAATATTTTGGTTAAGTGTTGTGGCTTTCACGTGTTATTAGTTATATTTTTTGAGATTGGTTCTAAAATTTAGAATTTCTCAAAGTTTTTTTGGTTTTTCCTATTGCGGGGGAGTTTGACTATGAGTTTAGGGATTATTTGTGGACTTGCAGAGTTTGCGTTCACGGGATGTTATTAATCCCTTTCTATCAAGACCAAAGACGAGCTTGTTCCATCTATATTGACTTGAATTGTCCATCTTCGACATGATTGTCCACGACATAGGTGTTCCACATTGTGACTGCAGATTTTGCGTTTCGCGTTCCACCTTTGTTGTGCGGGGGAGTATTAGAGATATATTGGTGAGCAAGGTGAACCAAGTATTGTGGGCCATCAAAGCCCGATTATGAAGTGAATCCCGTGAAGCCCAACCGAAGAATATTCCATAGATTTCCTATGTAATACTCCCTTTGTCCCAAATTATAAGTTGTTTTGGAAGAATGTATATGCAATTATCTGAATGTATCTAGATGTGTTTTGAGTCCAGATACATCCAGATAATTGCAAATACATTCTTCCAAAACAGTTTATAATTTGGGACAGAAGGAGTAAGAATTAGGAAGATTTACATTATTTGGTGTTATCAATAATGTCAATGATATAGGTCTTATAATCGTGTATGAAACACAACTCAATAATATATCCTTTCTATTATATTTGACACAATTGATTTTCCTTTGTAGAATTAGATTCCTTATCATTACCAGACTCTTTTCTTCTTGACTTTTGATCAACTCTGGTTTCGAATCATTGATGTACCATTGGAGCAGCTACAATTTATATTAAGTTCGAATCCTAGTTTTTTCCTAAGGTCTTTGATTGTGACTATGGTTTTGGTTGACGTTTATAAAAAAATTCACAGCTGAAATTTTTACTAGGATCACTACTGTACAATTTCATCTCTGAAAATCAAATTCAATTTCTTCAGCAAAGAATTACCATATACGATAGAGATTGGGGTTTTTAATTAGGGTTGACCAAAACATAAGGTGAGTTTGATAATTTTTTGCTTGATATATGTGAGAAGTTTGATCAAGGCCGATGGAATATTTGATAGGAATTTTAATTTAATGGCAATTTAGACTTTTAAAATCTAAGAGTGAATGAGAGAGTTTCATTCTCAAAAATCATTTCGCAAATAATTGCATAGATGAGAAATTTGAGACTTCCAATGCCCATGTGAAGAAGTTAGATGTTCAGGTTGCTCAGACTGTCATCAAAAGACAAGAGGGATTTCTTCGTGGAAGTACCAATCACTACAAGAAATCGTGTGGGTGCTATCACTTATTTTGGTTGTTTATATCAATTTTTGAATGATGTAAATGAATTTGCGTCATTTAAATAAATGACTCTGGAAATAGTGACTCTAATACTTTGTGTCAATAAATAGCGAATGATGCAACTATTTTTGTCATTTTTTATAAGTGATATAAATATGTGTCGTTTAAGATAACTGATGGTGAAAATAGTTTCATTCAAAATAAATGATATTAATATTTGTTTCATTTATGATAAATGATGGAAAAATTAGTATCAGTTCGTGTAATTGATGTCATAAGTTGTATCATTTAGCCATAATTGATGTTAGTATTTGTATCATTTATGTAATTGATCCTATTTTGTGTCAGTTTATAGGTGATAATGGATTATGATTTTTGTATCGCTTTTATCTTATACTTCCAAATGTTTTTCGTGTCATTTGTAAACGACTTGAATCACGTTTGATGAAAATAATTATTTATAATTTCTGAAATAAAATTTCAATTGTAATAAATATTAAAAGTAAATAATACATTCTAATATTGTTCAAATGTATAAAACAAAAAAGAAAAAACACAAATGAATCCAGATACAAAGATAAATTAAAATACTACTTAAAAAATCTGAAATAATACTAGCTATATTGATAATCATGATGAAAGTCTTCTAATGGTTGTTCTGAACAATTTTGTCTTCACCAACTCTATCTCCTCTTCCCAGCCCAAACACAATAACAAACATTCATGTCATGCAGTTATGGTGGAAACTGAAGATAAATTTGTGAATTTTGAGGAGATTTTGGGTGATTTTCGAGCTGCATAACCGGCTCGCGAAATAAATTCTGGTTTGATTTGAGTTGTCCGGTTTTGTCTTGGTTTGGGTTTGGGAATCCTAGACTCGCGATAAAAAGCTGTGGCCGCCTGGTTTTTGTCGTTTAGCGACTTAGAGAGGAGAGAAAGGCGATTTGGTGGTGTTCTTGAGCGAAATTCGAGTTCTGGATGTTGAATGAAAGTGCTGTTCGTTGTTCCTTGCTGTTTCCATCTCCCTTACTTGTTCCTAACCCTTAATCAAGGTGAGTGTGTGACTGTAGGTCCGTGATTATAGATGAAAAATTTTGGATTGTTGATTTGATGTCGTTCTTGAGTTTAAGTGTTGATTTCCGTGCTATTATGTGAGTTTGATCGTGTTCTGTGATGAATGGTTTCCGTGCTATTATGTGAGTTTGATATTGTAGCTGTTGGTTTCGACCCTAGAATTGGGTGTCGATCGACACCAAATTTGGTGTCGGTCTACACCACTGTCTGGTTCGGTCTGGTTTCTGGTTAAAATCGAATTGAAATTGGAATTGTGGTTTAAATCAATTTTTAATTGGTTTAATTTATTTAATCGAATTAAATTGATTTAATGGTTAATATCAATTTAATTAGTTATTTAAATTGATTTAATTAATTATTTCGGATTGATAATTAATTAATATTATTATTTAATTTTGAGAATTATTTAATAATTATTGTGGAGTTATTTAATTATGGAAAATTATCTGATAATTGTGTTAATTATTAAAAGACTTAAAATGGTCTAGAAATTGATCGCCTCGCTGAGTATTTATGATAATACTCACGCATCTCTTTTTGTCATGTGATGCTGGTAAAGGAAAAGTGTGATCGCGGAATCGAGCCGAAGAAGAGGATTATAGGATTTATTGATTTAATATTTTATTGAACTGTTTAAGTTGATAGAATTATTTGATTAATTTATTTGCTTCCGCTATTTATTGTTGAATTGATTTAATTATTTATTTAAAGAGTTTTAAAGACTTTCGCTAGAATTGTTTAAGTTTAAAAAAAAAAAAATGTTGGTTGTTTCATTTTGGTATCAGATCCTATACGGTTTTAGGACGTGCTAGGTTGATAGTTTAGTATCATCCTCTTCGGGCTTCAAGCGCTTCCGCGGTGAGTTTTTGGGTGTTGTTTTCGGTTTTGGTTTTAGTATCTCACCTCTTTTCCGTTTTTAGTGAGATGGACGGTGTTGCAAGAGGTCGCGGTGCTAGAGGCCGTGGTGATGGTCCAGCCGCTCGTGGGGGCAGAGCAGCTCCCCGGGGTGGCCGAGGTGTTTCCCGTGGGGGCAGAGTTGGAGGCCGTGGAGGTCGGGGTCGTGGTCGTGGAGCGCAGGCAGATTCAGGCGAGAGTGCAGCGCCGAGTGTGGCGACTGCGTCGGTGACCCAGTCAGTTTCTTTGGTGGGTGACGCCAGTGTGAGTGCCGGTTTGGGCGCGGCGGCGGGAGCGGCCCCTGGTGGGGTTGCGGCTCCAGCTCCAGGTTTTGGTGACAAGTTTATGGGGATCCTGACGCATATTTTGGCACGTCTTCCGCAGGTGGCTCCAGAGCAGGCGCCGGGTGTTCTTCCGGTGGACGGGGCACAGCAGGGTGCCAGATTGGGTGATCAGCCGGGTGCGGCTTTTGTTGGACAACATCAGGCTGCGGATCCTGCGAGGCAGCAGCAGGCTCCGGATTTTGTCGGGCAGCAGGGCGATGCAGGCTTTATTGGTCAGCAGCAGGCGGGTTTTGTTGGGCAGCACAGTGCTGCGGTTGTGGGGCATCCGCCTTATCTCGAGATGATGAGGGAGATGCAGCGTATCGGGACGCCTTTCTTTGAGGCCGGTGTTGGCCCTGAGCAGGCCGACGAGTGGAGGTCGAGAGTAGAGCGGAACTTCCAGTCGATCAGGTGTCTGGTGCAGTATCAGGTATAGATAGCCGTTCGCTACCTGAGTGGCGACGCGCATTTGTGGTGGTGGGCTATTGCGGGGAGGAGAGCTGTTTGGGCTTGGGGTGACTTCGTGGAGGAGTTTAACTCCATGTACTTTTCGCAGGAGGCTCGGGATCGGTTTCAGATGAGGTTTCTTGCCTTAGTTCAGGGGGACCGCTCAGTGCGCGAGTACGCCGCAGAGTTTAGCAGGCTAGTGGAGCATGCTAGTTTTGGCATAGGCGGTGAGCGTGTGACACTCGGGAGCCTCCTTCAGGGGATTCGACCGAGCATTCGGCAGCAATGTCGGACTCGTGAGTTCATTTCGAGGGCGGACTTGGTAGAGTTGGCGGCTTCGATCGAGGAGGATCAGCGTGAGCAGGTGAGCTATGCGGTTGTTTCAGCTGTAGTTGTTCCTGCTACCCAGCCTCGGGGCCAGAAGCAGCCGCAGCAGCACCGAAGTTCGAGTTTCGGTTCTGGTTCTGGCAAGGGCGGCAAGCCTGCGCAGGGCCAGAAGAGGAGTCGGGAGGAGGCTTCGAGTGTAAGCCGTTTCCCGCGTGGTTCATGTTACGGGTGTGGGAGCATGGAGCACCATGTGTCTAGCTTTCCCTAGAAGGAGGTGCCTTGGGATACTAGAGTGTGCTTCCAGTGTGATGAGCTGGGACATCTCAGTCCGATGTGTCCCAAGTTGCAGAGTTTGTCGGTTACGGCGATTCAGCCTTTGGCGGCTCGTCCAGTGAGTCAGATTGCGGCAGCGCAGGTAGCGGGTCAGATTGGAGCTGGACCACGAGGGTTCTCTTCGGTAGAGAGGGTCAGACGTGTCAGGCCGGTTCGATCACAGGTATATTTATTGACTCAGACTTCGTAAATTCCTTAAGTTAAATTGTGGTTGTTGTTTGTTTGTAATATTTTGCCTGTGATAGGATTAGCGGGGTCTCACCGTTTTGAATGTGTAGGGACCTTGCTAGTGGGCGGTTTAGAGTCCTACGTTTTGTTTGATTCTGGAGCATCTAACTGCTTCATTACTCTGGAGTGTGCCGAGAGTAGAGATGTCCTGAGCAGCGCGGGTGAGAGTTCGAGCATGGTCAAAGTGGCGGGAGGTGGTTTCCTAACTACTTTGAGTCGTGCTAGAGGCGTCGATATTCAGATTTCAGGGCAGTCGATGTAGGCGGATTTGGTGATTAGTCCGGTGGAGTTGTACGACATCATTTTGGGGATGGACTGGTTATCTCATTACTGAGTTCATCTGGATTGCTACAGAGGCAGAATGGTTTTTGAGCGTGATGACGGGAGGTTGGTGTTTCAGGGAGTGAGGCCAACTTCCGGAAGTATAGTGATTTCGGCGATACAGGCAGAGTAGTTGATTGAGCGGCGCTGCGAGGCCTATTTGGCGACTATCACTATGACGGAGTCCAGCAGTGAGGTGGCTATTGGGGATATTCAGGTTGTCGGGGATTTCGAGGATGTGTTTCAGTCATTGACGGGGTTGCAACCATCCCGGTCAGACCCTTTCACTATTGAGTTAGAGCCGGGGACAGCGCCGATATCCAAGACACCTTACAGTATGGCTCCAGTTGAGTTGGCAGAGCTGAAGAAACAGCTAGAAGACCTTTTGAGCAAAGGTTTCATTCGACCGAGTGTTTCACCGTGAGGAGCACCGGTGTTGTTTGTGAAGAAGAAGGATGGGAGTTTCCGGCTGTGTATTGATTACCGGGGACTTAACCGAGTCACTGTGAAGAACAGGTACCCTCTCCCGAGGATTGACGAGTTGTTGGATCAGGTGAGGGGTGCTACTTGGTTCTCCAAGATTGACTTGGCATCGGGATATCATCAGATTCCGATAGATGATGCACATGTTCGGAAGACGGCTTTCCGGACGAGATATGGGCATTTCGAGTTTGTGGTCATGCCTTTCGGTTTGACTAATGCGCAAGCTGCATTTATGAGGTTGATGAACGACGTATTCAGGGAGTATTTGGATGTGTTTGTCATCATCTTCATCGACAACATTTTGGTCTATTCGAGGAGTGCGGAGGAGCACGAGACTCATTTGAGATTGGTTCTGGAGAAGCTTCGGGGGCAGAAGCTGTTTGTTAAGTTGAGCAAGTGCAGAAATCTGGCAGCGAGAGATGGGTTTTCTCGGGCACATTGTTTCTGCAGAGGGACTTTCTGTAGATCCGGCGAAGATCGAGGCTATCCGGGATTGGCCTAGATCAGGAGTTTTCTTGGTTTAGCAGGTTATTACAGGAGATTCGTCAAGGGTTTTGCTATTATGGCTCAGCCAATGACGAAGTTGACTGGGAAGGATGTCCCGTTTGTTTGGTCACCTGAGTGTGAGGAGAGCTTTGGGAAGCTCAAGGAGATGTTGACTACTACACCTGTTTTGGCATTACCCGATCCGGGGAAGCCTTATGTGGTGTATACAGATGCTTCAAGGATTGGTCTGGGTTGTGTGCTTATGCAGGAGGGCAGAGTTATTGCTTATGCTTCTAGGCAGTGGCAGGGTAGTGAGCGTAACTGTCCTACTCATGATCTCGAGTTGGGAGCGGTGGTTTTGCGCTTAAGATCTGGAAGTCCTACTTGTATAGTGGTTCAGTTCAGATCTTCACTGACCACAAAAGTTTGCAGCACATTTTCACTCAGCAGATGCTGAACGCGAGACAGACGCGCTGGGTTCAGTTTCTTGCGGATTTTAATCTAGATATTGTCTATCATCCAGGCAAGGCCAACCTAGTGGCAGATGCTTTGAGTCGACAGAGATGTGATTCGGCTTTAGAGCAGGATGTGGAGACTTTGGTGGGCGAGATTAGCACTTTGCACCTTTATGCTATTTCGCAGGAGCCTTTGGGCTTAGAGGCAGTTGATCAGGCAGATTTGTTGTGTACCCAATATTTGAGAGAGGCTCATTCGAGCAAATTCTCGATTCATCCAGGGGCGACCAAGATGTACCATGACCTCAAGAGGTACTATCATTGGGTCGGGATGAAGAAAGATGTGGCAGAGTGGGTTGCCAAGTGGAACACTTGTTCCTTGGTGAAGGCTGAGCATCAGGTTGTGGGTGGTCTTTTGCAGAGCTTACCCATTCCAGAGTGGAAGTGGGACAGGATCACGATGGACTTCGTGGTTGGATTACCTATCTCGAGGACTTATGATGCGATTTGGGTCATTATGGATCGGTTGACCAAGTCAGCACATTTTCTGGCCATTAAGAAGACAGATGGAGCTGCTGTTTTGGCTAAAACATTTGTGCGTGAGATTGTGAGGCTGCATGGAGTGCCAGCCAGTATTGTTTCGGATAGAGATCCGAGATATGCCTCAGAGTTTTGGAGGGCATTTCAGAGAGAGATGGGCACGCAGGTGCACATGAGCACAGCTTATCATCCGCAGACAGATGGGCAGTCAGAGAGGACTATCCAGACTATGAAGGATTTACTGAGGATGTGTGTGCTAGATTGGGGTGGTCATTGGGCAGATCACTTGAGCTTGGTTGAGTTTGCTTACAACAACAGCTTCCAGGCGAGTATTGGCATAGCTCCTTTTGAGGCTTTGTATGGGCGGCCATGTAGGACACCCTTATGCTGGACCCAAGGGGGGGAGCGCAGCATTTATGGAGCTATTTATTTTCAGGAAACAACAGAGAAGGTTCGTGTTGTAAGACTGAACATGAAGGAAGCTCAGGATAGACAGAAGAGTTACGCAACTAGACGCAGATGAGAGCTTGAGTTTCAGGTTGGAAATAGAGTGTATCTCAAGATGGCTATGTTGAGGGGTCCTAACAGATCCATATCAGAGAACAAGCTGAGTCCGCAGTTTATGGGTCCGTTTTCAGTTGTGGAGCGAGTTGGACCATTGGCGTACAGGTTGGAGTTACCTCCTATTATGAGAGCCTTTCACAACGTGTTTCATGTGTCGATGCTGAGGAAGTGTCTTCACCCTTCAGAGGAGTTAGTGGCTATGATTCCAGAGGATCTTCAGCCAGATTTGACAGTTCTGGCAGTACATGTGAGGATCCTTGAGAGGAAGGACAATGTTCTGCAGAACAAGAGGATACCGTTGTTGAGAGTTCTTTGGAGTTGTGGCGGTTCAGAGGAGGAGACTTGGGAGCCAGAGGCAAAGATGAAGTTGAAGTTCAGGAAGTGGTTCGACAAGCAGGTCGAGGAGTGAGCTTCTTTCGTCTTTGTGGCTATGTCTTTTGTTGGTTTTTGAGCTTAGGTGTTATTGTATTTCGTTTTCGTTGTAACGATTTACATTTCTGAGATTTAATAAGATGGAGTTTTCCTTATTATTTCTGTGTTCGGATGTTACACACATTGTTGACCATTTGGGTCGTTAGATGATTCAATCATATTGTTATAGACGTTTGAGAATTTTCTCTAAGAACTGCGGTCCTGAATAACTCATTACATTTGTAGATTGCTGGATTGATGTGTTCTCTGGCAGACTTACCTGAGTGTCGTGGCTTCGGTATAAACGATGACAGGCCCATCTGGGAGGCCGTGGCCCCAGTTTGGGTAGATACATACTCGTTTGGACGCTGTGGCTCCAATACAAGTAGTATTTGTTTAGACTTATTTGGGAGCCGTGGCTCCAATATAAGTGTTTGGATAATGAGTTAAGAGAAAAATGTCTTGAATGGTGCGTATAACTTAGGATTGAATGAGAGTCTCGGGATCGGTCGAGGATTCCAGTGTTTGACCTTGCGAGGTCGGGTTTTGGTCTTTGAGAGACGTGCATTATTGGGAATCGAGGATGAATCCAGTTTAGTGGGGGAGAGTTGTAACATCCGTAATCTTCAATTTTTGATTTTCGCCTGGTGTCGATCGACACCAAGGCTGGTGTCGGTCGACACCGGCCCCCGAAATCAATTCTGGTTTGATTTGAGTTGTCCGGTTTTGTCTTGGTTTGGGTTTAGGAACCCTCGACTCGCGATAAAAAGCTGTGGCCACCTGGTTTTTGTCGTTTAGCGACTTAGAGAGGAGAGAAAGGCGATTTGGTGGTGTTCTTGAGCGAAATTCGAGTTCTGGGTGTTGAATCGAAGTGCTGTTTGTTGTTCCTTGCTGTTTCCATCTTCCGTCCTTGTTCCTAACCCTTAATCAAGGTGAGTGCGTGACTGTAGTTCCGTGATTATAGATGGGAAATTTTGGATTGTTGATTTGATGTTGTTCCTGAGTTTAAGTGTTGATTTTCGTGCTATTATGTGAGTTTGATCGTGTTATGTGATGAATGGTTTGAGATTATGCGTTTGAGATGTTGATTCGTAGCTGTTGGTTTCGATCCCAGAATTTGGTGTCGGTCGACACCACTGTCTGGTTCGGTCTGGTTTCTAGTTAAAATCGAATTGAAATTGGAATTGTGCTTTAAATCAATTTTTAATTGGTTTAATTGGTTTAATCGAATTAAATTGGTTTAATGGTTAAAATCAATTTAATTGGTTATTTAAATTGATTTAATTAATTATTTTCGGATTAATAATTAATTAATATTATTATTTAATTTTGAGAATTATTTAATAATTATTGTGGAGTTATTTAATTATGGGAAATTATCTAATAATTGTGTTAATTATTAAAAGACTTAAAGTGCTCTAGAAATTTCGTAAATGGCATGTAGACAGGATGATCACCTCGCTGAGTATTTATGATAATACTCACGCATCTCTTTTTGCCATGTGATGCAGATAAAAGAAAAATGTGATCACGGAATCGAGTCCGAAGGAGATGATGATAGGATTTATTTATTTAATATTTTATTAAACTGTTTAAGTTGATAGAATTATTTGTTTAATTTATTTGCTTCTGCTATTTATTGTTGAATTGATTTAGTTATTTATTTAAAAGGTTTCAAAGACTTCTGCTAGAATTGTTTAAGTTTAAAAAAAAAAAAAAAAAAAGTGTTAGTTGTTTCATGTCGGGCGACACCACATAACTGTACAGTCGATACCACCGTATACTAGTGTCGGACGACACCAAAACCTGTGTCGGTCAACGCCAGAGATATTGTTATATAAGGTCAGACTTTTTTCTGTAGAGATTGTTAGAGCTGTTCTAAGTTTCTAAGTCTATCATATATATGCCATCATTAGTTTTCCACTTTTCTAAGATCTAATAAGACTTGATGTATATTTTAAACTAATATCTAAGAGAAGCTCATCTGGCTCCAATGACGATGAAAGGATAGAAGAAAAATAAAGCACGTCGTTGATAAAATTAAGTAGTGAAGAAGATTCGGAAGGATAAAGCTAGACAGAAGAATGAAAGTCTACGAATATTATCTAAGCAATATAAAATTAATTGTTTGCAGATAACATGTATGACATTTTCTTAACAAATCACGTATAGTAAAATATAGTTAACTCTTATTTTTTTTCATTTTTGGTTCAAAGATAGATCAAGTTTTCTAATAAAATATACAATACTTAGGGCTCATGTTACTCTCTCCAACATTGATTTATTTAACTGTAAATATCTGACTACTACATAAACGTAATTAAGATATTGTTCGAGATTTATTGAAACATAAGAAAACTTTATATTTTGGCGCGGCATGAAGAGGTCTACACCATCTGCGATTACTTAAACCAAATTATAAAGAGACCAAGGAAGAGAACAAATGTAGCAAGCACAAATGTAATCTCCGTAGCCCTGTGCTTCTTGTTCAGATCACGAACCAACACCTCCATCTTCGCAATATCCTCTTTCATCTTCACAATATTCTTCTCCACACTCTCCTTCAGATCACAGGTTGCCTTTTCCGCCACATAGAGGTCGGTCCACAGGACAGTTATCTCTTTCATTGCTTCTTCCGCTTTTCCACAGTTGTGGACTTCCTCCGTCAGACATGTAATGTCACAATGAAACATTTCAATTTCATCTGCGCCACAATTATCCCACCATTTGCGAATATGATACCCATCTTGCTACAACACCATATGGTAACAACATCAAGTTCTAAACTTTGTGATATCAATATCAACCTCATCATCAACATGAAAATACTGAAAAAAACTCACATCACGCCGGCGGCAAGTGAATAATCTCCTTCCTTGATCATCTCCTTTGTTAGTCGTCTCAAGAAAAACATCTCCACTGTAGTAACACTGCTTAGGTATTCCGTATTCAGCATCTGCGATGAGAGTTGGCTCTAAAAATGCCGAGGAGCAGGAAAAAGACATTGCTACCCAACTCTGACAACCCATTCCCTTGAAGAGAAGAATCCAAGAGATGAATCAAAGAAAGGAATCGAAGAGAGGAATCGAAGAGATGAATCGAAGAGAGAGATAGTGAATAAGAACCCTAGAAATCAATTTGGGGAAAATCTGACTGAGTTTAAAGTATTACCAAGTAATAAAATTGCGGCGGCAATATAAAATAAAACAATTAAAAAAAGTGATTAAGATTCCCGCTTACTTTTCCCGCCGGCGGAAAACTTAAAATTTTGCAATTTTCGAAAAAAATGATCATAGTTGTACTCAAGCCATTCGTTGAACCAAAATTAGTCATAGTTGTACATTCACGAGTTTTGGGTTAATGTAGTAGAACCACACCAGAATGTGTAATGGTAAAGTTGAACCAATGATAATTCATCTTATTTTGTCATTGCAAACATGTTTATGTCAAAATTTTAAACAAAACTCGTTTTCTTCTTAATTTGATTCACATCATTGACACATTACCTATATATAACATATATTGAATAGGGTGCTTGATGCTAACATGCTTATCTAGTAGTATAATGTTTTTTTTTATCAATTTTTGTTCTTTCTATCAAATAATTAGACATAAATATGTATTTTTCTTAATTAATTCCTCTACATTGCATATCATAAATATATTCACTAAGCATTTGCCGTTCATATATAATTCAAGCCGAATAGTTGAACCTGTGGGAACTAGTTGTACCAAATGTACTTGAAACCAAAACACGTCCACATTCAGACATCTACATTCATAGCCGAATTGAACCCATCGATATATGTACGTTGTAGAACCTAGTTCTGGACTTTTAATAATACGAACCCATGACCTTTGACATTTGAGAATACAAACCCATGACACTCCACATTTGTACGTAGTTGAACCTAGAAGAAACAATTTCCGAACTTTTGGTCATACAAACCCTGCACATTTATACGTAGTTGAACCTAGTAGAACCTAGCTCTGGACTTTTGACAATACAAACCATGAATATCAGTACATACTTGAACCTGGTGGAACACATCATTGAAACTTCAAAAAACATTATTCAAACATAGTTCAAACAAACTTCAAACAACATAATTCAAACATAGTTATAACACAAATTAAACAACAAAAGTCGAACATCACCGACTCATAGGTTCGAACCAATCACCCAAATTCTTGTAGCGATTACACTTGTTACTCATTTTCTTCTTCTTTTTCCGACTTTCTCCTTCTGATGGATGTCATTCTTCTTTGTTTCTTCCCTGTTTTGTCGTGTAATCAGGAGGGTAGGCGAACAATTTTAGTACATCCTCAGGAATAATCCAGGTAGAGACATGCGGCACTGTATAGATCGTTCTCACATATGCTCGTGACCACGTCTCAACCAAATAGTATCTGGAGCACATATCATATATAGAAAGAGTCGATGTTCTTCCATCCTTCTTTATCTTTGCCATGACTGCGGCAATTGCATGAACACAAGGATACTTGTCTATGTCAAACATTCTGCACATGCAAGTTCTGCTCGCTAAATCCACAAGGTAGGTCACACCATCTGTTCCAACTACGTCGTACTGAAATTCCAAACCATTTACCTCCCCCACAGTTAGACACGTAGCTACTGGACATCTCTCGTGAAGCACATTCTCCACATTAGGCACAACCACCTTTATGCTTCGCATTTAAGCGCACTCGTTCCTATACTTGTTGGACAAAAAAGCGAATTTCTCTACTATCTTATCAACCATAGCTAAGAGAGACAACTTTCTATCTTTCCTAAACACACTATTCATAGATTCGCAAGAATCGCTGGTGTTTAAGTTATACTTATCTCCTTCAAAGAAGCACCTTGACCACCTATCAACATCTATCTTATCGACCAAAAACTTAGCACACGCGGGATACATCTTTGTGAATTCATAAAACTGACTTCTAAACTCAGACACAGTATAAGCATGAGCGCATTTGATAAACTTATCCACAACATCATCTCTCTTAACCCCTTGTTGAGCATGTCCTTTTACGTTCTGAGCCAGATGTCAAATGCAATATACATGGCGAGCCAATGGATAGACCTTCGCCACTCCATGTATGATGCTTTTATGTCTTTCACTCACAAAAACCAGTTCAGGATCATCTGCTATAACAGCTTTCAGGTTTTCCAGAAACCACGACCAACTAAGATTATTTTCGCTATCAATTATCCCAAAGGCAATAGGGTAATGGTGATGGTTAGGATCTTGAGCAGTGCCAAACACAAGCTGTCCACCATATACAGTCTTCAGAAATGTTGCATCCACAACTATCACTTTCCTCATCCATTGAAACCCTTCAATGCTGGCACCCAAAGCAACAAATAGATACTCGAACCTGTTTTGAGCATGTAGTTGCACGTTTGTTTTTGTTCCAGGATTTTCCT
>OVBJ01002742.1:0-15755 GCA_900406535.1 Noccaea bulbosa
TCTTTTTTTAGGAAAGTCAAACTTTTGTCAACTGCAAAACTAATTTTTTTTTGAGGCGTAGACCTCACAAAAAAAAATGTTTTCTCGATCAATTGAAAAACTAACCCTCCACGTGTAGTAGATCTCCAAAGAGGTCTACCACAAAAAAAAAAAAATTTCGAACAATTGCAAAACTAACCTCCACGTGGAGTAGACCTCCAAAGCGATCTACGACAAATTTTTTTGTTTGCAAGGGAAATGGCGCGGTCAAATCTGCGTTGACGAGTAGACCTCAATGGAGGTTTACCAAGTGAAAATAGACCTCCATTGAAGTCTACTGTCGCAGACCAAAACTGAAATTCTTAGATTTTTGAAAAAAATGTTCCCTGGCCGCCGGAGAAAGGCTCTTCGAGGGCTAAGAATTTCGATTTAGGCCTTCAATAACGAACTCCGGTCGTCACCGTATGCTAAACCACCGGAAATGCCAAGACCCAAAATTTGAGTTTGCTTATAGAGTTCATGATATGAAAATGGGGAGAAAATTGAAGAATAAGAGTTTGTGAGAATTTGTGAGATGAAGGAATGAGTAATGCTAGCCTCAAAAGTGAGTTTTCGGAGCATTAAGAGCTCCAAATTAGTTGAAAATGGTGGTTGAAAACATTGATGATATGATATTTTCGAAATTAAGTGTAGAAGATAAGTAATGGCATTTTCGTAAATAATTGGACGAAAAAAAAAATACTGACAGAGGTTAGTTTTGCATTTGACCAAATGTTTTGCTCTAAAAGTGAAAACACCCCAATATTTTTTGACTTGTTAAAACAGTTTGATATCAATATATAACATAAAACTTTCTTATCAAGATTGTTTTGATTTCTCCTAGATTACATCATATAAAGGTTATAAATTATTGTTTACACGAAACTAAAAAATCTAGGGTGTTGAGTCTGTTGACTTCAGCTAACACTGATTTTTTTTCGGTTTTCTAAAAGTTAAGTTTATGTACTTACAATTTACTAGTAGGTTAAGAATCAAATAATTTGAAAAAAAAAAAAAAAAAAAGATGATGAGGGGACTCTAGTGAAGAAATATTTGATATTAATTCTAGTTTTCTTACAAAAAGAAAAATAGTTGATGTGGTGACTCTAGTTGGAGAGTACTCTTTTGTATCATATACTGTATCTAATTCATTTGAATATATTAGGGATTTGCAGTAACTTAAATTAATTATAAGAAATGTGTGTGTGTGAAAATCATCTAAACTTATATTTAAATGACTACAATTGAAATTACAGTAAATTTTAGAATACTTTTTAGTTTCTTAAGAGTTAAGACAATGTAACTGTGAAGAATTCTCCAATAAGAGATATAGATCAATCCGTTCATCGTCATCAATTGATTTTGAACTTCAAACCCATGTAATTTAACGGCAATGAGAGATCTTTTTTTTTTTTTTTTTTTTTTTTTTTTTTTTTTTTTGTCGACCGGCAATGAGATCTAAAGTACAAATCTTAAATAAAAGTTTCTTACGTATATAATTACACTGAAAGGAATTAGAAAAAAAAAACTTTATAGTATAATTTTTTTTTTTTGCAAATAAAAATTATTTGATAACTTTATAGTATAACTGTCGTTAAACTATTCATTCTCTTTGACATCCATTACCTTCATTTCCTCCTCTTTCACATCCACTGAATCAGTAACCTCAGCTCTATAAACATAAAACCTAACCACGACCAAGAACAAGACGAAGTTAACCAAATTTAGAACCGCAAAGAACAAGTAGTAAAGATCCAGCCTAGACTCATTAAGATTGTTCAAAATCCATCCTCGTCCTCGTTTCTTCGTTATCTCAGAAACCGTCGACAACACGAAGCTGCTCAAGAAATTTCCAAGTGCTAAAGTCGTAGACGAATACGATGTCCCGAGACTTTTCATGCTCTCAGGAGCTTGATCATAGAAAAATTCGAGCTTTGCAACTTCTAAGAAAGCATCAGCCATACCCATTAACACGAATTGAGGAAGCAAAACAAAGATCGTCAAGGGTAGTTTTATTCCGGTTTGGTGGACGAGTCCATGATCAGCAGCGATTTTGAGTCTATACCTGTTAGAAAACAAGTGTAAGGAAACTAATGCAATACAAGTAAACAAACATGGAATCAGTTAAATTACTTAGTATTATGTTACTAATTATTGACATGATATTATATAATGAGGTCATACCAACTGTCAATATATTACTTTTTCGATGAAACTCATATATATATTCTTTGGTCTTGCTCGATACTCGATACTATAACGTAAGTCCTATTTATAATTTCATGTGTTAGTTTTTATTCAAAATCTTATAAGAAAACAATCTAGCGAGGTCTGAAATAGTTGATTTTCGTTTTAAGATGAAAGCTCGTTAATTTCAACAATACCTCTCCGTGACAGATGAAACGATCATGATGATGATGTGGAAGATAAGACCAATTCCCATTCGTTGAAGCAAAGTGATACCTCTTGGATTTCCGGTGAATTTTCGGGTTAGCTTGACAAAGACTTGATCATATAAGACTATGGAAATGAGCATCGATAGTGTGGTGAAGCCACCGAGGCTTGCTGGTGGGATGCTGAAATTTCCGGTGATCTTTCGGTCTAAAGTGGTTCCTTGTTTGACAAACAAAGTGTTGATTTGAGCGACCATCATGCTTGGCACCAAAGTTATGAACAAGACTGGTAACATTCTCAACATTTGTTTCGTTTCTTCGACTTCTGTGATAGTACAAAGATTCCATTTATGTGTTTTTCCTGTCTTGAGTGAAGCTCTGTCTAAGAATCTGCAACACATGTAGTTACATATATGTTAGGTAATTTATGATATAATTTAGGTTATACTAGGAATTTAAACAGAATTTTAAGATCCAAATGTATTAAAACCGAAATGGATACTTCTTATAAAAGCAATCCGTGCATTTTCTTTAAAATCTAAATAAAATTGAATAAACCAGAATCTTTTTAAAATTGGTAAACTATTTCTCAACGTGCGTACTTTTAAACTAAAATATATTGTTTTCAAAAGTCTTTATCCAAAATCGAACTAGATCTTGATCACTAAACCTAATAAAACCATTTTCTTCTAATATTGGCAAAGAGAGTTACCGTAGACTTGGAGTGGGGTGGATCGGAAAAGCGCCTTTCTTCTCATATTCCGGTGAAGGCAGCTCATGGAAGCGCGTGAGGTCACGCGTCATCGGTGCCTTGGCTTTACGAAATGAAGCCACGATGACTCGAGCCATCTTCGTGAAAGGGCTTCCCGTAGGCAGTTTATGGCGGTAAAATGGAGTGCCCAACAAGAAAATAGAAATGGAAATAGCAAGACCTATTGTTGGAAGTCCATAACCTAAAGCCCATCCGACATTATCTTGAACATAGACAAGAACGGTGTTGGCGAAAAGAGTGCCAAAGAAGATACTAAACATCCACCAATTGAAGAATGATAGTTTTTGAGTCTTCTCCTTCGGGTCAAATACGTCGAATTGATCGGCTCCTATTGTTGATATGTTCGGTTTTGTACCACCTGTACCGATTGCTAACGTGTATAATGCTCCGAAGAAAACCGCTAATTGTAAAAACGAAGCTTTCTTGCAATCTTGAGGATTGGTAGTGGAACATTCAGGTGGTTTAATTCCCGGTATGGACACTGATAATGTTAATACTAGCATTCCCTGAAATTGATAAATGACTAAACCGGTTATTTCGGAGTTAGGAATTTAAAACCCTCTTTAGAAATTTGCTTCATTTTTTTTTGGTTTTGTCCTCTGAATTTGCTAATGATTATAGATGTCAATTGTTTCAAATGCAAATATGTTGTGTTTACGTTTAAATGTTGATATTATTACCCTTTTTTTTTATAGAGCATCGTTTATAAATTGGAAAGGGTAAATGAATGCAAATAAAAGTAAAAATCTATGTTTTAGTTTGTGTTTCACATTTATGAATATTTCATATAACTTGCAAAATCATTTTTAAAACCGTAAAAAAATAGTATCATTTGAGACTAAATCTATACTTTAGTTTAACATGTGTGTAGAAATATGTGGTTGAAAGAAAAAGGATATAATCCTAAACCGACTTTACCATATGTAGCTCAAAGAAAAGATATAAGAAAACAATCTAATCCTAAACCGACTTCACCATATATATGTAGCAGTAATAAGAGCAGTAGAAGTAGTAGATAAGTCTTTCGAACATTAAATTCCTTTTATTTATTGTTTTTGACATTTTGTTTCTCGTGTGTAGACATACTTTCTAAAATTTTCGTTCACGACAAGAAAAGGTGAAGAGTAACAATGATTTATTCAAAGTCAACTGTTTGTCAAGATAATTCCAAATTAATACACATTTTTCTCGTAGAAAAGTATTGCACGTTTCATTGAGTGGTAAAAAGACAGATGCATTCATGCGTACTAGTCTCTAATGTATATGAACAAAAAGTTTGGACTGATATATTATTGACTCCAGTGTGAAATTTCTGTCGGTCGTTGTCTTATCTCTTTTCTGTCGTTGACTCGTTTTTCAAAGTTTTTCATAAAGTATTACTTATCTGAACTTAAGTTGAATATTCAAGATGGAAATCTACAACCGTCGTTAAAACTTATGTTCAATATTCAAGATGGAAATCTACAACCGTTGAAACTTAATTTGAATATTCAAGAGGTAAATGAGCATACAAACAATTCGAAATTTGCAAATTATTTTTTCAACAGTATTTTAATTTCAACTCTTAAAATTCTAACCATATAAAATGAAAATCATATATATGAAAAGAGAACAACCCTTTCTATATTTTGAATATGTAGACACTCTTTAACTTGACATGTGGTAACAATTTTTTTTTAATTGACAACTCTAAATCTTAAATATGGTTTTTCATATTTTTTTCTTGTTAACAAATCACAAATCTAAATATTATTTATTTGCTATATTATTCTAATACTATTACTTTTTCGCTTTTCATCTTGAATTAGTATTAAACATTTATTTTTTTGTAATATATAGAGAAATATATCCAACAAAGAGCAATGACAGAGAAACATAATTTGCTTTATATGGTGGTGAGTAAACAAAAAGAATTAAAAATATAGAGACGTGTAATATCATATAAACTTTATTTTTGAAAGTCATTCGTTAACTAAATAAATAAGAATTGAAATGTAGGTGTTATTTAAACTAAAGTTTATAATATTTTATTCTATACCCAAATATTAATTACAAATCTATAGTTGTTTTACGTTATATTTTCTAAACTATAATATGTGTGAGTATTAGTCTAGTATAACATATAAAAATTATAAAATATGACACACACGATGTGAAAGAAAGTGATAGTCTGTTAAAACTTCAAATAAATAATTATACTATTGACCCTAAAATAAAACATATTCATGAATCATCACGCTTTTAGTCTTCAATGCTTAGATCCACATGTTTGGGCATACTCACCTAATTTAGTTCTATATGGGTCACGACTTTCATATGTTCAACAATATTTAACTTTACGATGTTTTTTTGTGTGGTTTTTTACTTTTATTAGTAGTGGGACTAGAAATATACGTACCGAGAAATATATAGCACAAGATATCACAAAGGTGATGTAGCGACCGAGATGAGCATCTGCGACGTAAGCACCCAAGATTGGAGTGAGCCAGATAGTCCCGACCCAATTGGTCACACTGTTCGACGACTTGACCGTTCCTTGGTGCAATTTAGTAGTCATGTAGATCACAAGGTTGCTCGATATTCCGTAATAAGCCATTCGTTCAAATACCTCGTACACTTATCAAATTATAACATCTCGTTTAGTTAGTAATAAAAGAAGGTAAAAAACAAAAAAAAACTAAACGAATATGAGATTATACAATAAAAGACATTTCTTGTACGTAATATGCATACAGAATTTTAACAAAAAAAAATATGCATACAGAATGCGTAAACTAATATAAATAAATTATTTATCCTAGTAATGGATACGAGTGAGTTACTATTTGATGTCAAAAAGAAAAATAAAAACTAGAAAAGAAGAGAATATGAATTAATTAATTTTCCGTTGTCCCGTTTTATATCTCTAATACTGCTAGTCTGCTAGTGAGCCTCTCGTGTCAAGTCTTTGTGCACTTATATTATATTATAAAGAAAAAATGAATTACTTTGTGATATTTATTACCACAAATTGTTGGCCTCAATTTTTTTTTTTCCAGATATTATCTCAAATTGGATAAGATAAGAGACTGATCGATAACTCACCGTTTTCTTTATAAAAAAGAAGAAGATAAGTCCCCGCTTTTCACTTTCTCTCGACACCATGGAGAAGTTTTCCAGACTCATATGGCAGATTTAAGGATATACTTATATTGTTTTTAAAGGTGTTAAAATTAACTCGTAATCATGGTGTTTAACCAACTAAATTGTACTACTATATATCGTGGAAAACAGACATTTAAAAGAGGGGAAAAAGATTGAATGCCAAGAATACATACGGACGACGAAGGAACAAGCTTTCCATCGACCTCTAATGGATCTTCGAACAGGTTTGCCTCGAAGATCAACTGTTCCATCTTTCGTATAATCATCTCCTACCTCTTCTACCGTCATTTCCTTTCTCTCTTCTTTTTAGTTTTAGTTTTCTCTCTTTTTTTTTTTTGTTAAAGAGTTTTAGTTTTAGTTTTCTCTCTCTAGTTTTTCTTTCTTTGTTTGGTACTAGCTTCTATGCTTTTTTAACGTGAAGAGACTTTTGTCTCATATATATACAAAGCAGATTGATGAGTTAAATAGATAAAGAGAATCTTTCGACGTAGCACATTTAGTTAATGCCAATAATAATTATATTATTTTATTAGCCATCCAAATATATTTTCTAAACTATCTAATTAGAAAATAATTATTATGTGATAAGGTTATAATGAATTGTCTTTTCATACACCTCACTCAATCATATGAAAAGATCCATATACAATTTAAAAGATCCAAAAAGTGAATGTTCCGATATACCAGAATTACACAGGACACTACTAGAAATAAAACACATGTCTCGTGGAGTCGTCAAATAGAGAAAAGTATATAAATTAAGAATCCAAATTTTTATGGAAATAAGAAAGTATATGAATATGGATTATTAGGGAATGTGAAAACTATTAATTATAGGGAAAATGACCCAACATAACCTTTTTTTTAATAAAAAATAGTTATAATAACTCATATATATTTTAATTACTTATATAACCTACTAATTATTTAAGTAGTGATATATAATTTCAGTTTTGTCCTTTCAATTATCAAATAGAAAACCAGTATATTAAAATCTTAGTTTACTAATAACTTTAAAAGACTTTTGTATAATCTGCCAAATTTCACCAAATTTTAACAAAGTACAAAAAAAATTCAGAGTCACCAAAAATATATTGAGTCAGCCGATAAAATAGCGAACAACATAGTAGAATTTAAGTTTACAAAAAAATATGCAGCATTCACCAAAAAAAAAAAAAGATTAGCATATTAAAATCTGAGTTTGCTAGCAAGTTTGAAAGATTTTGACGTAATCTACTAAACCTCAACAGGGTTTATAAAACAAATATGTAGAGTCTACCAAAAATAGAATCCACCAAAAAAATAAAAGACTAACAGATTAAAATCCGAGTCTGCTAGCAAGTTTGGAAGACTTTGTCTGCTAAACTTCGACATAGTCTACATAAATACGCAGAGTCCACCAAAACTACGCTGAATCTGCCAATAAAATATTAGACTAGCAGATTAAAATTCAAATCTGCCAAATATATGCAAAGTTCACAAAAACAAAGTTCACGAATTCAAATCAGCCTGCTAGCAAGTTTGGAAGACTTGAACGTAGTCTGCCGAACTTCGACAGAGTATACAAAAATACGCAGTGTTTATCAAAATTACGTTGAGTCCGCCAATATAATAGCATAATAACAGGGTAAAATTCAAGTCTGCAAAAAATATGCAGAATCTACCAAAAAAATAGAAAAGTAGTAGATTAAAATCCAAGTTTTCTAGCAAGTTTAGAAGACTTAAACGTAGTCTGCCAAACCTCGACAGAGTCTACAAAAAATACACAGAGTCTACCAAAACTATGTTGAATCCGCCAATAAAATAGTAGATTAGCAGAATAAAATTCAAGTCTACCAAAAATATGCAGAGTCTACCAAACAAAAATAATAGACTAGCAGATTAAAATCCAAATCTGTTAGCAAAGTTGGAAGACTTTCGCGTAGTCTGTCAAACTTCGACAGATTCTACAATAAATATGCAGAGTCTACCAAAACTATATTGAGTCTGTCAATAAAATAGTAGATTAGCAGAATAAAATTCTAATATGTCAAAAATATTCAGAGTCTACCAAAAAAAATAGAAGACTAGCAGATTAAAATCCGAGTATGCTAGCAAGTTTAGAAGACTTTAAAAGAATATTTTTGAAAAAAATTGATAATAAATCTTGTAAAATCTTGATAGGCTATTTTAGCTATTTTAAATATTTTATGGTTTATTACAGCAAATCACCCATTATATATAAAACAATACTTATTTAGTTATTCTCACTTTCACTTAAGCCAGGCCAAGATCATGTTGCTCAGTGGTCTTTTTGAGTGGTATAAGACTCGTTCTATGAGTTAAGGTCAACTGAAATCCACTCATTATCAAAATCATTGTAATGTAGTGTTCTCATAAAAATATTAATATATTATAGTTTTTTTGGGTTTTTACCATAATATAAGTTTTGTTTTAAATTTTTTTTTAGTGTTTTTCGAGTTTTTACAGGTCTTAGATACATTTGAAGATAATTTGGGGTTGCTGCTGGAAAACTGAAGAGATAGGCGTTCTCAGATACTAGTGTTGATCAACTAAATCGCCTTCTGCCAAAAGTGTCGCGCCATTTTAATAAAGCTTTTGAAATTTTGCACTTTGGCCCAAAACTATTTATTTAAAAAATAGTTCAATTTATGTTTTAAGAGATTTTTAGGTTTATAAGCTATTGTTAGACAATTTTTATCATTTTCTTATTTTTCATTGAAACTTAAGAGAGATTTGTAGCACAACTTGTGGAGAGACTATTCTATTACTTTGTTCATTTGAGAGAAGAATTTGAACCCCTGTTATTTTATATTTCTCTTAAATGCAATTTATTCAGTATATGATGTTATCTTCAAATCACCATCTCTGAGTAATTTGTGAGTTAGATTTTAGGTTTTTCAAAGGTTGAAGATGAATTGTTAGAATTGAAATACTGTTAGGATAATCTTATAGTTATTCATCTAGATTGTGCTTAATCATTGATTTCTAGAATTGATCACATGAAATTCATATTTAGAATAATTGATAGATGCGAAAATATTATTAATTTCCTAAACTATCTTAGATGAACAAAATTCATATATGCACAAAAATTTGGTTTAGGGATTTTGTGAATAACTGAACTTGCAATTATTACTTGCCTGATTTATTGAATTTGAAAAAAAAAAAATTGGAATTCTAGGATTTAGACATAGATAATATCTACAACGAAAGTTGATCGAGAACGGCACTTACTTAATATTCTGATAATCTTAACTGTGCAATTTCTGATTCAACCTGTAAAATTTTCACACTCTAGTGTTTATCTCTCTTGAATTGAAATTCGTTAATCAATCACTTGCTGCTTTTATTTAGTTTATTTACATTACATTCACATTTATTCTCTTAACTTTATTTGAATATGAGAATATACTGTGCAACCACTATATATTTGGATTCAATACCTTATTTTCTACAACTCATTTACTATGCATTTACAGTTATTTTTTATAGATAATTTTACACCTATCAAACATATAAACAATCAAGAGATGTTTGCATTCCCACCAACAGCACAAATGGATTACGGGAGATCTCCTCGAGACAATAGAGACGCATATACACACAGCTCCTCGATCCGTATGAGCCAGCAGAGAAGTGCTGATACTTCAGGAAGAGATACTTCAGGAAGAGATAGAGACATAAACCTGAGATCAGAACTTCAAAGCAAAAGAGAGACAAAAAGTAAAGAGGTCTGGAAACGGATCGAGCGTCCCCATGAGAAGCAGGACTCTCATTATCGAGAAAGAGAGCGATATCATCCTTATGCGGAAGCTCCTATTGAACCTTATTGGTCACGACATGGTCAGGAAAAATACAATCGTACTGAGTCGGAAAGACTCTCTGAAAGGTCTACAAGAGACACTATCAAGATCATCATTTGCGAATGCGAGATAATACTTATCGAAGGACGGAGACGCCATTCACACCGGATTCTCAACGTACTATCTCGGATAATCTTGCATCTCACACGCAAAGAGAGTACAACTCATCCAAGGCCTGGAAGCCAAAGCATCCTGTGCTAGAACTCGAAGATGAGCGATTCCGTAAGCTGAAAGGTAAAGGCCCAATAACTGAGATTTCATCTTCCGGAGCTGAAGAGAAACTTGAGCATCATAACTCAAAAACCAAACTCAAGCCTTTGCCAATCCGAGAGCCACACAGTTCTGTATACTGATCATCGACAGCCTCCATTGACACTTCGACTGATGAGATGCAATGAACAACTCCGGCCATTGCCGCGTCTGACATTACTGCAGGAAAAGTGGGAGAAAAAACGACTGAGCATATCCGAAAGAAGCCCCAGGAAGTACCAGTTCCAGCAGCATAGAGGATAGAAGCTCTTGACAAGGAAGGAGAAATCATTATGGAGCCAGAAATGACAGATGCTGAAGCGGAAGCCTTCATAGAGAAACAAGGGAAGGAAATGGATGCTGATATGATAGCTAATGATGATCTGCTTGTGGATGACCTTGCGCTACAAACGACAAAAGAGTCTTCTCCCAAACATGGGATGTCCGAAGTGGAACACCTGCAAGAAAATCACCAAACAAACCCAAAGGAGAGAGTGGAATCGGTGCCAGCTCAGGACCATACCGATCATGGACAAGGAGAAAAGACTTCAAACTCACAACGAACAACAAAAAGAAAGACAGAGAAGGCTCTAAAGAGACCAGATCTTGGGAGCCCCGATCATAAGAGTCTAGCTGCCTCCAAAAAGATGAACTCTCTCCGAGCCAAATCCTCACCAAAAAAGAAATTCTCTTCAACAAAACCTGCAACAAGTGTTGCCTCTCAACTCCCACGTAATGTGCATGGTGTTCCCATCTTCAAAGAACAAAAAAACTCTTGTCCTCATCCGGTTCGGTGGTGTCCCAGAAACCACCCATTACTCAATGATGAGTGCCATAGCATGGAACTGTCAGGGGGATAGAGGCTATCTGACCAAGCAACACCTCCAGGAGTTGAACCGTGTTTTTTTCCTAGTTTTTTTTCTTCTTTCAGAAACAAAAAACAAATTTTCATTTTTGCAAGATTTTCAATTTTCTTTTGGTTATGATAAACTGTTTACTGTTAAGCCGGAAGGCTTGAGCGGTGGACTAGCTCTCTTTTATTTGGATGATTTCGAGGTCAAGATTCTCTTCTCAAACAAGAGGATGATTGACATAGAAGCAAGGATTGAAGGGAAACAAGTCTATATGACCTTTTTTTACGGAGATCCGGTGATTAAATACCTTGAGGAAGTGTGGGAAAGACTCACAAGATTCAGTCTACAGCGAAAGGGAGCATGGAAAATGATGGGAGACTTTAATGAGATCACTGTGAATCACGAAAAGAGGGGTGGACGGAAAAGATCAAAATCATCGTTTATTCCCTTTAAAACGATGCTTGCAAACTGTGGCATATTGGAGTTTCCCTTTCAAGGTAATAAACTCTCTTGGACTGGATACCAAAAATCAGGAAGAGTACAATGTAGACTTGATCGTGTCGTCGGCAATGAAGATTGGCACCAAGAATTTTCCCACACAAATGTGGAGTATCTAAAGATGTGGGGTTCTGACCATCAGCCACTTTTGGCTCGAATAAGATCTAACAACAGTGTACCAAAACATTCTTTTAAGTTCGATAAAAGATGGGTTTAAAGAAGTAATAAAAACAGGATGGGAGCTAGTAGAGGATCTTTCGACACAAACTTTACATAAACGCATAACAAACTGTCGACACTCCATCTCAAGATGGAAGAAAGCAAACCCATCCAACTCAGCGAAGAGGATAGAAGCTATCAAACTTAAACTCGACAGCACACAAGCAGATGATAATGTCTCTAGTGAAGAAGTCATTCATCTTAAATGGAGCTATGCTCTGCCCTGCGAGAAGAGGAACTCTTCTGGAAGCAGAAAAGTAGAGCCACTTGGCTTCGAGAAGGAGATAAGAACACAGAGTTCTTCCATGCCACTACAAAACAACGCCGAGCAAGAAACAGAATCACCAAGCTTAAGGACGTTGATGGAAGCTGGACGTTGAAGGAAGCTGGGCAAAAGATTGAACGAGCTGCAACATCATATTTCCACAAGCTGTTTTCATCCTCAAATCCCTCAGAGTATGAGGAGGCTTTGCAATATATCACTCCACAAGTCCCGATTGATACAAACACATAACTAACAAGAGTCCCATCTGATATGGAGATAAAGGAAGCAGTCTTCGCTATTAACTCTGATAAAGCTCCGGGCCCTGACGGAATGACAAGCTTATTCTACCAACGCTTCTGGAAAGAGACTGCAAAGGATATTACGATCTATGTGCGTGACTTTTTTGAGTCAGATGCTTTCGACCAACGGCTGAATGAAACAAATATTTGTCTTATCCCAAAGACAGATCGCCCATTTGAGATGACTGAGTTTAGGCCCATTAGCCTCTGCAATGTATGCTACAAAATCATCTCAAAGATCCTATGCAACCCACTAAAGCGATTCTTGCCAAACCTCATTTCAGAGACGCAGTCGGCCTTTGTGGCTCAAAGATTAATAACAGACAATGTCCATGTTGCCCAAGAGATGTTCCACACATTGAGAACCAACGCGAGCTGTCAAAAACTATTTATGGCTATTAAGACGCACATGAGCAAGGCATATGAGAGGGTAGAATGGAAATTTATTGAAGCTTTGATTCTCAAAATGGGTTTCTTGGAGAAACGGGTCTCTTGGATAATGTGGTCTATTTCCTCGGTATCTTACAAGGTCCTTATAAACGGAGAAGCGAAAGGACATGTAGTGCCATCCAGAGGACTTCGACAAGGAGACCCCATGTCCCCTTTTCTGTTTATCTTATGTACTTAAGCTCTCACAAGCCTCCTTCAGAAAGCAGAGGACGATGGTAGACTAACCGGACTCAAGATAGCTCGAGGGAGCCCTGCGGTGTCTCATCTACTGTTTGCAGACGACAGCCTCTTATTTTGTAAAGCAGATATCCTGCAATGTGCAGAGCTCATGAAGATCATTAATGTTTATGGGAAAGCATCCGAACAGCTTTTAAATTGAACAAAATCGTCTGTCTTCTTTGGCAGTAAGGTACCACTTGATGTGAAAAACAGGGTGAAGGCGACGCTGGGAATAACCAAGGATGGAGGAATGGGTACGTATCTAGGCTTACCGGAAAACCTCTGTGGCTCCAAGAATCAGGTTTTCTCTTACGTTCAGGAACGCCTACAAAGTAAGATAAACTCATGGTCCGCCAAACTTTTATCTAAAGGAGGGAAGGAGGTACAAATCAAATCCGTTGCCCAAGCACTCCCAACATATGTTATGTCCTGCTTCCTATTAACTCAAGAGATTATTAAAAAACTCCGAGGAGCTATCTCGCGATTCTGGTGGAGCACAAAGATGGATAACAGAGGCTTGCACTGGGTTGCATGAGAAAAAATATGTATCTCCCAGGATGAGGGTGGACTTGGCTTTCGAGACCTGCATAGCTTTAACTGGCGCGTCTCGCGAAACAATTATGGTGCCTACTCCGATACCCATCCTCTCTCCTAGCGAAGGTCTTAAAAGGGAGATATTTCCGGTATACAAACCCACTTGCTACTGGGAAAGCTAACGCACCCTCCTATGGATGAAAGAGTATCATTGCTCAAAAGATCTACTATAGCAGGGCTTAAGACGATCGATCAAATCTGGTTTTGATACCAAGGTATGGGCCGACCCATCGATACCTACTATCCCGACACGTCCGGCGCTTGCTAACGTGCATGGACGAGATCCCCACCTCTACGTAAACCATCTTATAGACTTTAATATAAAGCAGTGGCGCCTAGACAAGCTCCATGAATTCATTGACCCATCAGATATACCACTTATTTTAGGCCTGAAGCCGATACGGATTTTCGACAGAGATGGATACTATGGAGCCATAATAAGTCGGGCCAATACACGTTCATCTGGCAATGAATCCAAGGCCAACACAGCTATCTAGATGGTCCTCGAGCCTAGTACAACCGCCTTAAAACATAGAGTTTGGAAAACCAAAACTACTCGGAAACTTAAACATTTCATGTGGCAAGCTATATCAGGTTACATTGCTTCATGCAGCTAGTTAGTAGAGCGACATTGCGGGACAGACAAAAGCTGCACGAGATGTGGTGAGGAAGAAGAAACAATCAACCATATTTTCTTTGAATTCCCTCCGGCCTTACAAACGTGGGCCTTATCGTCGATACCGACCATTCCAGGAGAATTCCCGAGTACTTCCATCTACAAGAATTTTGATCATTTTCTTTGGAGAGCAAAAGAGATGGGAGCGACATAGGACCAGATTGAACCCTTTCCTTGGATTTTCTGGTTTATTTGGAAAGCTAGGAACAAAAAAGCTTTTGACGGTAATGATGTCTAGGCACTTGATACTGTCCAATGGGCAACAAGTGAATCCGAAAGTTGGAAAATGGCACAAGTGGTGTCATCTACGGTAGAAAGTGACGACTCAACAGAACTCTCGTCCAGTGTTGAGAACGTTTCACTCTGGCCTCAGTGCAAAACAGACCCATCCTTGGAACGGAACGACAAGTTGGCAGGTCTCGGTTTTGTGTTTTCGAACGAGGATGGATCAAGCTTATACGGATCAATGGCTTGCAGAAATACTCAATCTTCTTTGCACACGGAAATGGAAGCTATTAATTGGGCTTTGAGCAATGCAAGTGACATCGTGTACACATCCATACACATACAAACTGATTGTCTACAGGTGCTTAAGATGATCAATGAAGAAGAAGAGAGCCTTCACACAGAAATTGAAGAGTTTGTTCATCTTAAAACACGTTTTACACATCTCGCTCTCTCTCTTTTATTCCTCGTACTTTGAACATCCGTGCGGATTCTCTGGCAAAAAGAGCACGTTCACGTGGTTTCGCTTTCTCTGATGTAAACTCGTTGCCACCGAACGGATCGCCTTCTGAGTCGCATCCTTTTGTGACAACGTCTTTATAATAAGCTAGGTTTTTTTGCCGTCAAAAAAAAAAAAATCAAACATATAAACAACTGAAGTAACAAAAATATAAATATTCTTTTTATATAAATATTCTTTTTATAGTATATATTCTTTTTATATCAAACTATAATATAACTACAATTGCTATAATATATCTACATGAAGCAATTGTATATTCTTTTTACTATCTACATGAAAATATAAATATTCTTTTTATATAAATATTCTGCATCTTTCTTACAAATTTCTCTGCTCATTACGAATCAAATTAGTGAATTACTTTGATGATTTTCTTTTGTTTATAACTAGTAGAGGACCGGCGCGTCTGCGCGGTGGTGCGTTATGTTTTCATCGAAAACACTAAAAAATATTGATAAATAATAGATTTTAACAAATAATAGTGAAATAAA
>OVBJ01002743.1:0-15746 GCA_900406535.1 Noccaea bulbosa
TGATAGTGAAGAAAATAGAAATATTTCGGCCACAATTATTTCACTTAAAAATAAGTTATAGTGAAATAGAATTATTTCACTCAAACATTTGTATTTCACTAAAATACAAATGTTTGAACTAAAAATAAGTTATAGTTTCTAATTTTACTTCTCAATTAATATATAATATATATATATGATCAAGTCAATAACTGATTAAGTGTATCTTTGGATAATACTATTAATTATGTAGGGTCAAGGAGTCAAACTTCAAAGAAGAGCGTCTACTATATTTAGTATTTAGTATAATACACACCCACCGTTTACTAGTAGTTCGTCAAATAATAATAGCCTTTGAACCTAAAAATATGTCAACACTGGTCGAATGTTTTAAATTATTTCTTTTTTTAGAAAGGATATATCGAAGAAATTAGTATAATTTGTCAAATAGTGTACGAGGACGGTTCTGCAATCCAAAGGCATGATCTTGTAGCTATGTCACCATCGGTTGAATTAACCGTAGTTTAAATATGATGTTAGAAATGTTCTTTCGAAGATTTATTAACGTTTAGCTTTCAATCCAATTAAAAATGGATTATATAAAACTAGTTGTTTTGTACAATAAGTGACCCATTCTTAAATACGAGAAAGCAAGCAATGAGGGGTCTACTACAACAACAACGTCGCTACATCAAGTTGTCGTGACATTAGCCACAGATCTATCGTTATGAATCCCTAGAAAATGGTCCTGGGTTTTGGCTTTAGCAACGATCGAATAGCCACCTAAACTATTCATGGCTAGCTGCGACAATCTGTAAAATAGCCAAATATATTACCTCTTGGCCATATTATTTTTCCTAGCCATTTGACTTACTTCTTATGTGCTGTCGTGCTGATGTTCCTCTTTCACATATTAAGGATTGATTTATGTATTAAGCATGTCCTAGTCTAGTATATATTTTGTGATATAAATTAAGCTAAACCGTAGAAGCTTCTTTGGTCCAGTAATTGATCAATGATTTATTAAGCTTCTTACATCGAAAGTAATGTAAAACTCGCGAACACATGGAAATAACTTGGAAATAACTTTTGGCTCATATCCATCTTAAACCCAAAATAATCATAAAAAGAAAGTTGGAAATAACTTATGCGAAACCAATGGAAAACGAGAGTTAAAACACTTCCATGTCTCTCAGAAATCGTACAGAAGAGCGTTCTTAACCCAAAAAAATGATATCAAGCCAATTAAAAGATCATTTTGAACTGGAACCAAGCATTCGTGAAGACCAGGTATCATCATTCATGTGCTTGACAATATCTTCAAACGATAAATTCTCCATTGGCAAGAAGTGAGGTGTGTTCGTCGTAGTATCTGGATTTGAATACCACACTTTCTCGGTGGTAGAAACTGGACCACCATTAACAGATGTCGATACACTAAGGCTCGATACACTGTAACTAGATCCGGCCGGTCCAGATAGAGGCTTAAAGCTATGAATGTCAGAGGGCCAACTGGAACATGATTCTGACTGAACTGGGCTAACGCCGGTTATGAGTTTTGATGCATTGACCTGACTTTCACGTAATTTTTTCCATTCTTGGTAACCTCTAGTCATCGGGTTTCTTACAGCATCAACTCGACTTTGTTCGGAAGAGGGCCAACTGGAACATGATTCTGACTGAACCGGGCTATAAGGTACGCCGGTAACGAGTTTTGATGCATTGACCTTACTTTGATTTAATTCTTCCTTTTCTAGGTAACGTCTCATCAAGTTTCTTATATCATCAACTCGACTTTGTTTGGAAGAATTCTCATCAAAAGATGGATTGACTTTACCTTGATTTATTTTTTTCCATTCTTGGTAACCTCTAGTCATCGGGTTTCTTACAGCATCAACTCGACTTTGTTCGGAAGAATTTTCATCTAAAACTGGATTGACCTGAGAATTAGCAGTTTGTGCTGCCGACGAAATGCTCGCTAGCATTCTCAACACTTCCTCATTGATCCGTTCGAGGAAATTAGCCTCCGAACTGTTAAAAGAGTTGATAAGAGATATCAATAAATAAACAATCTAATTAGTAGCACATTTACGTAACATTGGCTATATAAAACTCACGAAAAAGACATTTTCAAAGTAGAAAAATAGGAGTAGTGTATTCAATCAAAAATTTGAAGTAATTATATTAAAATGAAAAAAATTATATGTCATTTGATCATGAATTTTTAAAAACTTTAAAATCCAATGTTGTTGGACTACTGATTTGAAAATATACATTCAAATCCAATATTATTGGAAATATTTTAATTAGTGGATTTTTGGTGGATTTTTAATGACTTCAAAGTATCTTGGTGAAGCTTTTTATTTAAAAATAAAAGATTCAAATTTCATTGTTTTAAATAAGATTGCAGAGAATTTTAATAATATAACATAACAACTTTCCTTGTTCACCTAAAATCATTTAGAAACTCATTAAAACTCAAAAGTTTCAATATATTTGGTTCATTCACCCTAAGTACATATATAAATTGACCAACAAGAGCTAGGCCTGGGGAAATTATCCCGGGATCCGTGATCCGATCCGTCATGAAAAATTTTAATATTTGGAGTGCCCAGATTCGGATCCGGATATTAAAATCATGGATCTAATGGCTCTTGATCCGGATCAAGGGTAATATATTATATAATAATCATTTTAGACTTAATTAAACCCATGTGATTAAGTTTCATGATGATTTTAAAAGTCTAAAATAATTTAAACATATGTGTCTATTTAGTTGGCAAATATATCTTCAAACTTTTTTTTAATGTTTAACTCACAAACATTTTTTCATCAAATATTTTGAACGTTGTAGGTGAAAAAAAAATGGAAATTGACATTTTCTATCTTTAATTTCAGTGAAACAAATTTGCATAATTTTACCATTTTATCTCTTTATTTTCTTTAAAAATGATATTTATGATCATAAAATATGATATTTTTTATTCTAAAATTTGACCCGGATCGGATCCGGATAGCAAATTTACGGATCCCGATGGATCTGGATCTCCTGCAAAAGCCGGATATCCAATATCCATGCCCAAGCCTAACAAGAGCTGAACCAAAGCCCTAACTAAGCTATGAAAAAATTGGGAACGTTGATTATAGATTTTCCCTCCACACATATTCGAGATTATAGATCAGAGTGGTTAAACCAAGAAAGTTCTAGTGAATACTGTGAATTATAGAGACATCATGGATCTATGGAAAGAATGAAGTGTATACCTTTCTTCGGTTAGCCTCAAGCCAAGCTTACCAGAAATAGACTCCAATGCGGCCTTCCATTTCTTAATTCGTTGTGTCTCCAACGGATACTTCCGCTTTTGATCTCTGAAATTGTCTCCAAATTTTCCCTTGAGTTGTTTGACGTCAACTGTCTCTATCTTATAGAAGATGGGAAGAACCTTACCATGACAGAGAATTAAATTCACCAAATATTAGTAAAATTTTGATGATATAATTAATTATATACACATGGCTAGGCTACATTAATATTTGGTGCAAAAAAATTTTAACATTAGCAATAGCGATATTAATTCATTATCTTACCTTGAGCATGCCTAAATCTACACGCTCCTTGATCTTCGCTAATTCGTCCAAGCACCATACTGATTCTGTGTACCTGCTCGAGAACACAGCTAGGGCGATTCTTGAATCTTCGATCCTCTTGAAAAGTTTGCTGATATCTTCACCTTTATCCTCATTTGTATCGATGAAAACGTTAATCCCACGTCTTTTCAAGCTATACTGCAGATGGTCAAGGAAGTTATTGCGAAGTTCAGCTCCACGGAAATTGATGAACACTTGATGCTGCGGAGGTGGCAGATCTTTACCATCCATTTTTTCTTTCTTTTCTTTACTTAGGCGATTAGAGTGGGTTCTTTAGTAAAAGAGACAGATTTTTGTCAAGATTTAAGAAGGGATTTGGTTGGATGTCTTGGGGAGAACTCATATATTTAAAGACCAAAAAGTCATTCTTGGTTACCTTGGTGATTAACTTCTTTAACATTTTGTCGCAAGTTCGTGTGAAAATAATAAAGTAAGACTTTTGGTCGGATCGGATACTCCTACTACTTAATGTAGCTTTGTACGAACCAGCCTGTCATTATAGTTTATCAATAGATTTTCATAGGTATGCTCGTCCGCACATACGTCATGTGATAGACGGACTATCGAAGTATCGCTTACTTTTAGCATCAACTATGTGTATGTCTATTTAAAATTGATACTTGAAGCAGAAACTAAATCTTATGATCGGTAACAAATTATTTTAGAAAAAGACAATAACTTTGAAAATCAAAGTATTATTTATAAAGAAAAAAAATTAAAAGATTATTCCTTGTCAAAACTTTGATTCATTCGTTTCTTCAGAGCCTTTTCCTTCTTCGCAAGAATAGTGATTTTTGGCGACAAGCTGATCATACAAACGAGATATACTCAATCAATGAATACTTTTGACAATAGATTCATCGCAGAGATTCACAAATCGTAATACAATAATCGATACACCGAAAAATAATAAAAACCGTTTTAGTTATGGACTAACTGATGTATAACCATAACTTATGGGACAATATCAAAAGGTTGGAAGAAAGAGTCGTTGAGCTGAGAAAGATCAAAATTGCCCTTCTCATAAAATATAAAGCAGCAAGAAGAAACTTTCGTGATTCCGTATCACTATGCTAAGGCCATGAATGTTAATTTGGCTGAGTTTTAGATTTTGGATTTTGGCTTTTAGATTTTGATTTCTGATTTTCAATTTTGGTTTTTGATTTTGATTTTGTTGTTGATTCTAGTTTTTTTTAGAAACTTGAATGGGGCAGTTGTTTAGCTTTTGGTTTTTGTCTACATTTTTTTTTTCATACAAATAAAACTACAAATTTATTAATAAGAAAATATTATATGTATTAATAAAGCAACATGTGTGTAATAGAAATGTAAGATACAGTAGAATCTCTATAAGATAATTAATACTCGATAAAAAATTTGTATATATTAAAACAAAACAATGTCCTGCATGAAGAAAAAAAAGTAAATAAGCAAAATGGAAAATGAAAAATAACATATGTAAATAACAAATTATAAGAAAATATGAATAAAAAACTGATATATATATATATATATATATTTTTTTTGATAAAATATTTCTATAAAATAATAATTATTACTTTATCTACAACATAATATATAACTCTATAAGATAATAAATTTTCAAAGTCTCAATATTATTATTTTATAGAGGTTTTACTGCATGTAGTATATTTATAACGTACCAGATCTATAATATTCATTTACATCGTAAGATCAAAAACTATCAATATTTTATATAAAAAATCAAAAACTAAAACATATTTATAATGCTTAAATAACAAGTTTGATTTGTAAAGATGTTCAGTATTTATGATCTTTTTTTGTTCGTGTTTAGTTGATCTTAGATAGAAGATGTTGAGATAAAGAATATTATTTACCAGAAAAAATAAATAAATATATATGTATGGAAAATAAATGTCTCGGTGGTAATTGTGGAAAAAAAAAAAAAAATAGTGATTCTAGTTTTTTGTAAAGAAAATGGTAAAACTGTGGAAAACCCGATTTCCCTATAAATTAGGGAATCTATTTAGTGAAAATCATGATTGGAAAAATTTTGTTTTTTTCCGTTGAAACAAAGAGATCAACCACAAAACTCCATAATTTTCCCAAAAGCTCTCAGCTCCTCTTTCTCTTTGTTTTTCTCGAAAAACACTGCCAAAATCGGCCACCTTCGCTGATAATCTCGAGACTTATGGTTCTTAACCCAAACCAAACAAAACCGGACAATTAAATTGAACCGGAAATCCAAAATTCGGACCGATGTCCACCGACACCCCCTTGGTGTCGCTCTACACCAACCGTCCACAGCGACGGAGAAGTTTACGGATGTTACAATTCTCCTCCCCAGTAAACTAGATTCTATCTCAAATCCCAACAAAACATATCTACCACAGACGACAAACCTGACCACACATGGCCAGAACCACTAGAGATCCTCATCTGATCTCCGAGACTCACATCTAATCCTATGTCATACTCAAATTTCCCATACATCATTACTCTTAACTCAGTACTCCGCCGGAAAGCACTATCTCCAAAGGACATGTAGGAGACCACAGTTTCCTCAAGAGGGACACTATCCCCTCAATACTCACTTCGCGACACACTAGTTACTGGTAAGTAAACATTCTTAACCACTTATACTGAGATAACGACCCACAAATAAGTCTATCAGAGAACACTATATCTTAGTAAAGTTATTCGGGGACACCACGGCGCGTAGAATAAAATTTTTGAAACGTTTATAACACATCTGACTAGAACTGTCTCACGACCCCAAACTGGTCAACACACTTGTAACATCCATAACACAAAAATATAAGGCAAAGTTCATCTTATATAACTCAAAATGTATATCGTACAACGACAACGAAAATACATAAACCACCACAACAACAAAACACCAAATAAAGACTGAAACCACAAAGATGAAAAAGCTCACTCCACGACCTGCTTGTCGAACCACTTCCTGAACTTCAACTTCATCTTTGCCTCTGGCTCCCAAGTCTCCTCCTCTGTACCGCTACATCCCGTAAGACTCTCAGCAACGACACCTTCTTGTTCCGCAAAACCTTATCATGAGCCTCCTTGATGTTCAGTCTGAAAACACAGATCTTCTCCGTCGTTTCCTGAATAAAGGTAGCTCCATAAATGCTGCGCTCCCCCACTTGGGTCCAGTATAAAGGCGTCCTACATGGCCTCCCATACAAAGCCTCATAAGGATTTATGCAAATACTCGCCTGAAAACTGTTGTTGTAGGCAAACTTTGCCAAACACAGATGATCAGCACAATGGCCACCCCAATCCCACACACACATCCTCAGCAAATCCTCCAAAGTCTGAATAGTCCTCTCTGACTGCCCATCAGTCTGTGGATGATAATCCATGTATTCATATGGACCTTAGTGCCCATCTCCATCTGAAACACCCTCCAAAACCCAAAAGCGAATCTCGGATCACGATCCGACACAATGCTGGCTGGCACTCCATGTAGCCTCACAATGTCCCGCACAAACTTCATAGCCAAAACAGCAGCTCCATATGTCTTCTTGATGGCCAAGAAATGTGCTGATTTGGTCAACCGATCCACGATGACCCAATTCTCATCAGAAGTCCATGAGATAGGTAATCCCACAACGAAGTCCATCGTGATCATATCCCACTTCCACTCTGGAATGGGCAACCTCTGCAGAGACCACCTGGAACATGATGTTATGCCTTGACTAAAGAACAAGTGTTGCACCTCGCAACCCAATCAGCCACATCTCTCTTCATCCCGACCCAGTAATAATACCGTTTGAGGTCACTGTACTTCTTGGTCGCACCCGACATGAGCCTCTCTCAAGACCTCCTGTCTCAACTCCTCCACCTCGGGTACACAAACCCGACGACGAACCAAAATCGTCCCGTCCGCAAAGACCTGATACTCAGAACCAGCTGCTCTCGATGCATCAATCAAACTCTGATCACCCTGATGAGCTTCTCTGATCCTACTGAGTAAATATGACTGATCAGCTGCCTCCAAACCCAAAGGCTCCTCTGAGATAGCACAAAGACGTAACGTGCTAATCTCACTAACCAATGCCTCAACATCTTGCTCTCTAGCTGAATCAACTATTCGTCGACTCAACACATCTGCCACCTAATTGGCCTTGCCCGGATGATAGACAGATCATAGTCTGCCAGAAACTCGACCCATCGCGTCTGTCTCGGATTCAACAAATGCTGAGTGAAGATGTGCTGCAAACTCTTATGATCTGTAAAGATCTGTACTGCATCTTCATAAAGATAAGACCTCTAGATCTTAAGCGCGAAAACCACCGCTCCCAACTCAAGATTATGTGAAGGACGGTTGCGCTCACTGCCCTGCAACTGTCTCGAAGCATAGGCAATCACTCTGCCCTACTGCATCAAGACACAACCCAGACCAACTTCTGAAGCGTCTGTGTATACCACATAGGACCACATAGGACTTCCCCGGATCGGGTAATGCTAACACTGGTGTACTAGGCAACATCTTCTTGAGCATCCCAAAGCTCTCCTCGCACTTCAGTGACCACACAAACGGCACATCCTTGCCGATCAACCTCGTCATCGACTGAGACATACTTGCAAAGCCTTTGACGAACCTCCTGTAGTAGCCTGCTAAACCCAAAAAACTCCTGATCTCGGTAGCATTACTCGGTCTAGACCAATCCCTGATAGTCTCAATCTTAGCCGGATCCACAGAAACTCCCTCTGCATAAACAATGTGGCCAAGAAAACCCATATCTCTCTGCCAGCAACTACACTTGCTCAACTTAGCGTACAGATTATGCTCTCGAAGCTTCTCCAGAACTAGCCTCAAATGAGTCGCATGCTCCTCTGGACTCCTCGAATATATCAAAATATTGTCAATAAAAATGATAACGAACACGTCCAAAAACTCCCTAAGCACATCGTTCATTAACCTCATAAAAGCAGCCAGCGCATTAGTCAAAACGAAAGGCATGACTACAAACTCAAAGTGCCCATATCTCATCCCGATGCCAAGTCAATATTGGAGAACTAAGTAGCACCCCTCAGCTGATCCAACAGCTCATCAATCCTCGGGACAGGGTACCTGTTCTTCAATGTGGCTCGGTTATGTCCCCGGTAATCAATGCACAACCGGAAACTGCCATCCTTCTTCTTCACAAACAACACTGAAGCTCTCCACGGCGTAACACTCAGCCGAATAAAACCTTTGCTCAAAAAGTCCTCTAGCGGCTTCTTCAGCTCTGCCAACTCTGTTGGCTCTTCAATCGTGAAAGGATCCGACAGAGATGGTGGTAATCCCTTCAGCGATCGAAACAATTCAAACTCCTAGACAACCTTAATATCCTCCAAGGCCACCTCACCACTGGACTTCGACATCACAATCGTCGCCAGATACACCTCGTAACCTCGCTCTATCATCTGCTCAGCCTAAATAGCCGAGATAACAAGACTCCCGGAACTCGGTCTCAGTCCCTGATATACCAACCTCCCTGCATCCCGCTCAAAAACCCGGTAAAATGATAACCAGTCCATCCCCAAAATGATGTCATACAGCTCTACCGGGCTGATGACCAAGTCTGCTGGCATTGACTGCCCCGCAATCTGCACATCCACTACCCTAGCACGGCCCGAAGTAGCCAGGAATCCTCCACCAACCACCTTGACCATGCATGCACGCTCACGAGCGCTACTTTGGATGCCTCTACTCTCGGCACACTCCAGAGTAATGAAGAAATCAGATGCTCAATAATCAAACAATACGAGGGACTCAAGACCGCCCACTAACAAGGTCACTACACAATTCACAAGTGTTGAGAACCTTACACACTATCACAGTAAAATAAAATAAACAAACAACCACAACCAATTATATACACTAAGAATTTACGAAGTTTGAATCAAAAATTTTACATGTGATATGCCCAGACTGACTCGACTGGCCCACCTCTGTCGAAGAGTACACCCAAGGCGCTGCACCTCTGCGATCTGCGACACTGGCTGAGCCGCCATCGACTGCACCGATGCCACTGACATCTGCTGCAACTTGGGACATATCGGCCTGATATGCCCCGACTCCCTGCAGTAGAAGCACACTCTAGTCTCCTGAGATGCGCCACTCTTGGGACAACTAGCCATCCGATGCTCTGTGCTCCCGCAACTGAAGCAACCACTATGAACACTCTGTCTGCCTCCATAAACCTTCTCAAACCTCCTCTTTTGGCCCTGCGCAGGCTTGCCGCCCTTGCCAGAACCAGAACTGAAACACGCGCTTCTGCGCTGCTGCTGCAACTTCTGCTGCTGACAACTCGGCTGGATAGCAGGAGCAACTGCAGCTGGAACAGCTACCGGACCAACCTGCTCACGAAGGTACTCCTCAATCGAGGCTGCTAACTCCACCAACTCTGACCTCGTGGTGTACATACCACATCTGCACTGAGTCCTGATACTCAACCGAAGTCCCTGCAAGAATCTCTGCATCATAGCCCGCTCGCCTTCCATACCACACCCAATATGGACCAACAGCCTACTAAACTCGGCATCGTACTCCCGCACTAACCTCTCTCCCTGAGACAGTGCCATGAATCTCATCAGAAGTTTGTCTCGAGCCTCTTGAGGAAAGTACTGGGCGTTGAAATCCGCTAGGAAGTCGTCCCAAGTCCACACTGCCCTCCTAGTCTCGACAGACCGCCACCACAAATGTGCATCTCCACCAAGATAATGCACCGCTAACTCGACCTGATACTCCTCAGGACATATGATCGACCAGAAGTTCCGCTCCAGTCTCTGACGCCACTCATCAGCCTCCTATGGACCGACTCTACTCTCAAAGAAAGGCGTCACAATCATCTACATATGCCCCATCATCTCTAGATAAGGCGGATTCCCCACAACCACCGCAGCCCCATGCTGCCCAACAAAAGCTGCACCTTGATGTGCCCCGACCACTGGAGGTGCAACCGGAACCTGCTCTGGAATCGCCTGCGGAAGACGTGCTAGAAGCTGCATCAGCAAACCAAAAATCTGGTCACCTAGACCATGAGCTGGAGCCGCGCCCACACCTTGGGCCGCCCCAACTCCCGTGCCACCACCGACGCCCAAACCGGCCTCACCCGCCAAAGAAACTGATTGGGTCACCGTTGCAGTTGCCACACTAGGCGCTGCACTCTCTCCCGAGTCCGCCTGGAAACCACGACCATGAACCCGGACTCAACGGCCCACAGCTAGACCACCACGGCCAACTGTCCTGCCTCCACAGGCTCTACCACGCCCTCTCGCGCCATGATCTCCAGCATATGCATCCATCTCACAACTGCAGAAAATCTCAATAAAATAAACTCAACCAAAATAATAATTCAAACAACCATATTCATTTCTAGAAATAATATAAATTGCTACTAGGTCTCTTCGAACGTGACGATTTTGGTTCGTGGCCGGATTTGTGTACCCAAGGTGTAGGAGTTGAGACAGGAGGTCTTGAGAGAGGCTCACGCGAGCAAGTTCTTGATTTATCCGGGTGTGACCAAGATGCACCATGACCTCAAAAGGTATTATCACTAGGTCGGGATGAAGAGACATGTGGCTGATTGGGTTGCGAGGTGCAACACATGTTCGTTGGTCAAGGCAGAGCATCAGGTTCCAGGTGGTCTTTTCAAGAGTTTACTCATTCCAGAGTGGAAGTGGGATATGATCATGATGGATTTCGTTGTGGGATTACCTATCTCACGGACTTTTGATGCTATTTGGGTAATTGTGGATCAGTTGACCAAGTCAGCACATTTCTTGGCCATCAAGAAGACAGATGGAGCTGCTGTTTTAGCCAGGAAGTTTGTGCGAGTGATTGTGAGACTGCATGGAGTGCCAGACAGTATTGTGTCGGATCGTGACCCGAGATTTGTTTATAAGTTTTGGAGGGCATTTACTAAAGAGATGGGCGCTAAGGTGCATATGAGTACAACTTATCATCCACAGACATATGGGCAGTCAGAGAGGACTATTCAGACTTTGGAAGATTTGCTGAGAATGTGTGTGTGGCCATTGGGCCAATCATCTGTGTTTGGCAGAGTTTGCCTACAACAACAGTTTTCAGGCGAGTATTGGCATGGCTCCTTATGAGGCTTTGTATGGGAGACCATGTAGGACGCCTTTATGCTGGACCCAAGTGTGGGAGCGCAGCATATATGGAGCTATCTTTGTTAGGGAAACGATGGAGAAGGTCTGTGTTTTGAGACTGAACATGAAGGAGGCTCATGATAGGCATAAGAGTTAGCTGACAGGCGGAGGAGAGAGCTTGAGTTTCAGGTTGGAGATCGTGTGTATCTCAAGATGGCTATGTTGAGAGGTCCTAACAGATCCATAGAAGAGAACAAGCTCAGTTTGCGTTTTATGTGTCCGTTCCCGGTGGTGAAGCGAGTTGGACCAGTGGCGTATCGGTTGGACTTACGTTCGATCATGAAAGCCTTTTACAAGGTGTTTCATGTTTCGATGTTGAAAAAGTGCCTTCATCCTTCAGAGGAGTTAGTGGCTGGAATTCCAGAGGATCTTAGGCCAGATTTGACAAATCGGCGGTTCCTGTGAGGATTCTTGAGAGGAGAGTCTAGGTTCTGCAGAACAAGAAAATGTCATTGATGAGAGTCTTGTGGGATTGTAGCGGTACAGAGGAGGAGACTTGGGAGCCAGAGGCAAATATGAAGTTAAAGTTCAGGAAGTGGTTCGACAAGCAAGTCGTGAAGTGAGCTTCTTTTGTCTTTGTGGTTTCAGTTGTCTTAGTGGGGCGCTATGTTTTTGTTGTTGTGTTGGTTTATGTATTTTCTGGTATATAAAGTCTATACCCATATAAGTTTCTAAAGAGTTTCGGGTATTGGGTCAGTATTTTCGATTTTGGATCGGTTTGGGTCCATAATATTATAACCAAATATTAGCCGAAAATTTCCGGTTATGGTTTGGATTCGGGTATTTATTACCCAAAAACCTAAAAAAATATATCTGAAAACCCAAAAATATATTCAAAATCTTGAAAAATATTCATGAAAATCCCCCAAAAATATCAAGAAATCCGAAAAATTAAATTTAAAAAATCAAAAAATTGTAATATATCAGAAAACTCATAGAAATATTCAAAAACAAAAAATTACTTATAATTCGGGTCATTCGAATAACCCGATTGGATATCGGTTCGGTTCAGATATTACCCGATATCTATGCATATTCAAATATTTTACCTATCGGATAAATTGCCTTATATCAGTTCGGTTTTTAATATTTTGGTTCAGGGATGGGTTTCGGGTTTCCAGAAAAAGTCCCATGTAAATTTCACCATGTTACGACTGCTAATTTTTTGGAACTTGAAAAAGGGTTTAATTCGAATATTTTTTTTGCTATCTTATTTTTGTTCCGTTTTAACAATTTTTTGAGCTCAGGTAGTTTCACTTTATGTATTGATTTACTTATTTTATATTGTTTCCCTTACTTATACAAATATATAAAGTGGCTATTGAAGATATTACTAAAAGAATGGGTGCAGGAATGGCCAATTTATTTGCCAAGAGGTTAGTTATGTTGGATGCAGCCGCCCGACAATCAATAGACTTGTGAAAATATGACCACTTGCTTCATTTATTGACTGGTAGAAACTGTTGATGACTATGATGATTACTGCCACTATGCTGCTGGACTTGTGGGGTTTAGGTCTGTCAAAAATATCCGTTGCTTCGACATTAGAAGTTTGGATTCTAGATTGGGAGCGGATTACCAATTCAACGGGATTATTTCTACAGGTAGAAACAATGTTTTATGGCATGTCATGTACAAAGGTTCTTCCTTGGATATTATTTTTTGCAATTTCTGTTGTCAAATTGATGCACATAATTTTAACTTTTAACCCAGATAAAATACTGCAAGAGTAAAGTAGAGTTAAGACAAGAATATTGATTGTTTGTTTTCGAATGCAAATAAATAATAAACAAACTGAAAAACGAATTAAACTTATGAATTAAAAGCGTCAGACTTCAGGAAAATTTGCAGAGAAACAAAATGTGCAGAGATAGATAAATGAACATGAAAATCATTAAGCACCGTTCTGTAACTCAAATCACTAAATTATAATCAACCTACTGTTCGTAGTATCAATTACTATGTTTAACAACCCAAGATTCTAAATTATCATTTGAATTCAAGAGGTTAAACATGCTTTATGTTCAAGTTTGATATGTTCACTCAGCTTTGATTGGCTATGGACAATTTGTTCATCTGAGTTCTTTCAGGCATTTAAACAAACACCTTTCGTGCGTTAAACAACCTATGATCATAAACTAGGTAGCTAATCAAGTTTCAGCAATAAGAACAACAGTAGATGAATAACTACAAGACAAATCCATATTCTAACAATCCTAATTTAACAATTCATGAAATCCCCTTAAAGAACCCTAAAATCTAAAAAATGAATCTACTCACACATAGTTGCAGAGAACAAGTAAAGATATATGAAAGAAATCATAATGAAAATCAATAAACAAATAAAAGGGTTTAGAAATTTTCTCCAAACTTGTCAAAAGAGGTTCAAAGATCTTCTCCAAAAACAAAGACATGAAAGTGTCTAAGAAAAATAAACTGTAGTCTCCAAAGTGACTGAAAATAGGTCTAAAATAGTTCTGAGTCGGATTGGTTTGTCATTAGTTGAATTGGGTCAAAATAGGAGAAACCAAAATAAAATTTATATCGAAAAATTTATATTGATTGGTGTCAGTCGACAATGTCGGTCTGATTTTGATTGTGGTTCGGTTTAATCTAGTTTAATCAAATTAATTGATTTAATTCGGTTTAAGTGAAATTAATTGGTTTAATTTGGTAATTAATAATTTAATGATTAATTAAATTAATTAAGTGGTTTAAAAATAATTATGGAAATTATTTAAGTGTTGAGAAATTATTATAGTTATGAGAATTATTAATAATATTTTAAAAGTCTAGAAAATTCTATAATTGGCCTGTAGGCGGGGGGTGATCACCTCACTAAGTATTTCTTAAATACTTATGCATCTCTTTATCGTTAATGTGATGCAGGTAAAAGAACAGTGTGATTGTGGAATCGGCCAAGGAGAGGATGATAGGATTGTTTTATGTTTATTGATTTATTTGCTTCCGCTGTCAGTCTAGTGAAACCTGGTGATTAAGTTGCTAGCATTGTTATATTATTTATGGAATTGAATATTATTAATTTAATTGATTATATTATTTATTGAGTTATTGTTTGAGAATTTCACACATGTTCATTAAAAAAAAAAAAAAAAAAAAAAAAAAAAAAAAAAAAAATTTTTTTCTTTCTNTGTCTGATCAATACTGCGATACACATCAACTCACACCAAAAAATGTGTTGATCTCAACACATCAACACATCAACCCATGTAGATTCTTTCACTCTATTTCTTTAAATTAACTTATTATCAATAACCCTTAACATTCACTTCTTATATCGTAATAATTCATTTATCCTCATTTCATAATAATTATTCCCTTCATAATACTCATCAAAATTATATATATTATAGGGATTCTTTTACTTTTAGACTATAATTGCTGGTCAAATGCAAAACTAACCTTTTCAATTTTTCATTTTTTTTGGTCCAATTATTTACGAGAATACCATTACTGATTCGATTGGTAGACCACTAATGAGGTCTATGTAGTCCGCATAAAGACCAAACACCCCTCATCTTCTACACTTAATTTCGAGAATACCTATCATCAATATTTTTAACCACCATTTTCACCCAATTCGGAGCTCTTAATGCACCGAAAACTCACTTTTGGGCAACCATTGCTCATTATCTCATCCCACAATAACTTATTCATCCATTTTCTTCCATTTTCTCTCCATTTTTATCTTAAGAACCCTATAAGCAAACTCAAATCTTGGGTCTTGGCATTTCCAATTGTTTAGCTTACGGTGACCATCGGAGTTCGTTATTGCAGACGTAAATCGAAGTTCTTAGCCCTCGAAGAGCCTTTCTCCGATGGCCAGGTAATATTTCTTTCAAACATATAAGAATTTCAGTTTTGGTCCGTGAATGTAGACCTCAATGGAGGTCTATTTTAACATAGTAGTCCTCCATTGAGATCTACTG